>JAAGNO010011961.1:17647-47571 GCA_033439905.1 Ceryle rudis
GAAGCATTATAATGCAGAGGCATACATCATGAACTATACAGGTGGATTTCTCCGAAGATCTACACCAGTATCTCTGTTTTTTGCTTTAGCTGTGTGGAGCTCCACACTAGTTTCTATTTACATCAGTAGACAAGCCACCATTTAGTTTAGGGGGAGAAGATGCTGGCTCTTGGTGACCTACCGATGTACCTGAACCAGATGTTCGTAACCACACAGTGGTATGTGTCCAGTTTGTGCCTCATTGTTAATTCACCACAGTCATCTTTCTCTTCTAACACAGCCTATATTAAGTAACACCCATACACCTCTGATTTCCTTTTTGAACTCGTAGGTTTATTTTTCAAACACCTATAAATAAAGGGCAAGGACCAAAAATAAAGTTTATAGCAATCAATAAGGACAATGCAAATAAAGAAAATCAGTTTGATGACACAAAATAGTAAAGAAAAAAAAAAAGTTAAACAAACATCTGTAGTGTGCAAAAATTTTTGTGAATGTGGCAGAAAAATTGAGGATGATCTTTTTTCCGTGAGTTTACTAGTTTGTTAAATAATGCATTAAACTTTCTTTGACACCCTGATTATTTTATGTTTCATTCAGAGTGAAAATGAGTTCAAAAGCCCATCGCTCAAATTCTTTCTGGATGTCTTCCTGACGCAGCACGTTCATGATACCACATATTCCTATCCCGTATCGTGTGCAATATGCCATATGAGCATGCTCATATTCTTGGTAGTAGCAATAATAATAACAATGCAGACTACTATTGGAATAATAAATATGAATTAAAACAGTGGTTAAATCTGATCAGGTATAATTATAGGTTGCCCCAGCAAACTAAATTTCAGTGGGGTTTGGTTCTGTGGTTTAGGGTAGTCTCCATTAAATACAGGAAAATCCAGTTAATTAATTAGCCCTTAGTGTTAAATGAGTTTTTTAAGCCTGAGAGACAAGGGGAATGTGGGATTTGTGGGGACTTGACAGTGAACGTTTAATGATGTTAAACCCAAAGTGACTGTTAATACAGGCTACGGGACCTGCAAGTCAGAAATATAGTCAGAGAGATAAATGCAAATAAAGCTCTAGATTTTAACAGGAAATGAAGAATATTAATTTAGTCTGGATGTTCAGGTTGTCTTTATAAGATTTAAATTTTTTCTTCATGGTTACAGTGCCAGGGTCTCTCATTCTCTGACTATATAGAGGACATCTACAAAGAGTGGCAAAAATGATATGCAAAATGTGAGAGACTTGACTTTTTCTGAGCATTTATATCATTCTTGCCTGGCTGATTTGCCAGAATAGGGAATTGCTGTTTATGAAGTCTTAGTCAACATATTCATCAATGACCATGGATGAAGGGACAGAGTGGACCCTCAGCAAGTTTGGAGATGATACAAAACTGGGAGGAGTGGCTGATACACAGGCAATCCAGCGAGATCTGGACAGGCTGGAGAGCTGGGCAAAGGGGAACCTAGTGAAGTTCAACGAAGGCAAGTGTAGAGTCCTGCACCTGAGAAGGAATAACCCCACGCACCGGTAGAGGTGAGGGGTTGATCTGCTGGAAAGCAGATCCATGGAGAAGGACCTTGGAGTCCTGGTGGACAATAAGTTATACATGGGACAGCAAAGTAGACTGGCAGCCAAGAAGGCCAAAGGTCTCCTGGGGTGCATAAGGAAGAGTGTGTCCACCAGGTCTAGGGCGGTTCTCCTCCCCCTCTACTCTGCACCAGTGAGACCACAGCTGGAGTATTGTGTCCGGTTCTGGGCTCCCCAGTTCAAGACGGACAGGGAAACACTAGAGAGAGTCCAACGGAGAGCTACAAAGATGACGAAGGGACTGGAACATCTCTCTGCTGAGGCAAGGCTGAGAGCCCTGGGGCTGCTTAACCTGCAGAAGAGAAGACTGAGAGGGGATCTGATGAATGGTTACAAATATCTGCAGGGTGGGGGTCAAGTAGAAGGGACCAGTCTCTTGTCAGTGGTGCCCTGTGATAGGGCAAGAGGTAATGGTAGCAAGGGGAAACACAGGAAGTTCCACCTCAACTTTTGGTATCTACAAAGAAGCCATCTTTGTCTTGGTGAGTCATTCCAGGTTGCCTTCATCTGCAGTGGCAATAGGTGGTCATACTTCATTTGTCTGGCCTATTTCAGCAATTTACATTGGGATACAAATGGTAGCACTGTACAGGTGGTACAGGGCTGAGTGGGAAGCATGTAGAGGGTCTGGGCTCTTCTACGATGTTTCTCCATTCCCTTGGCCCCTCGAGGTTGCACTACATTCACGGAGCCTGGAAAATGGCAGATATATTCCCAAAGTAGAGAGTTACGAGTAGCTCCCTGACAGCTACTTCTGCCTGTACCGAAATCAGCCCTCTGTGATTTTTTATTTCCAGCCTCCACTTGAACTTTATGCTAATTCTATGCAACATGGGTAGTAAAGGGTGGGGTTTTTTATCAGTTTGGTGGAGGGATAGTGATCAGGGACCTCTTGAGATGACAGTCTGTCAGATTGTAAATCAAGGAGGATCTCTCCCTTAGCAGCCACAAAGATTAAACAGACTAATGAATCAATGTTTTAGACCATCCACTCTGGGGACCCTTCACTTAAGTCCCAGCACTGTTGGTCAGGTCAGAAAACGCTCTTTTCTGTCAAATGGTAGGTTTCCCTATGTGGTCATGGGCATTCATCCTCTTTTGTGCGAGCTGTAAAAACCTGACAGAGGCAGATGTCAATCCATACTGTTGTGACACTTCCTCGTTCACCTCAACTTTGCAAGAGCATTTCACCATCCAGTAATCGGCGAGAGGGGAGAGGCTGTGTTTGTTCATTCTGCAGCAACCAGTTTAAAAGTTCATCTTTCTAATTTTCCTTTTATTAGGTAACACTTGCTGTTGAAGAATGAACTATTTGTAACCATCCCCTCCACCAAGAACATCCCTGTTTGCTGTCTTTATCTGCATCTTTGTTCAAACTCTTGACATAAATAACACCACACCTCTATTTTATTCTCAGTCGCAGTATTTTTTTTTTTTTTAAGCTAAAATCTTTACGGAGGTTCTGTTCACTTTATATATTCTGTTCACTTTGGCAACAGTTCTGCGATCCTGAAATGGTCATAAATTACAGCATATGTACTTTGAAGCAGGTGTTCCGTTTAAATTCTTATATTCTACCCATCTCTGATAACTGAAGCACTGATATTTAAAAAGAGCTTTGTATCATTAAAAAAAACCACCCATCAATGTAGAGACCGAATAATATATTACTGTTAATGTGTATTACACTGAAGGCACCCTAATAAAATAATACAGTGAAAAAAAAAAAAATGTTTTAAGTCAATAATTTTTTTGAGCAGGAAAAATACTTTCCTGGTATTTTTGAGAACCAGTATGGTGTGAGCGAGTAATACTCAGTAAATGCCCTTTATTCAGCACTTCCTCAATGATAATTTCTGTTCCTTGAGACAGTAAATGAAGAACCTTGTCATCTTTGATTTGATGCTATTTAAAAACAGAGACCTGTAACTCAAGAGATTCAGTGATGAAACAGGAAAATAAATGACTGTATTAAAAATGTCACTGCCCAGATGGTCCCATATAGAAGTTCTGATCGGAGTACTCACTAATTAAAGAGAAGGTGACTGGAATCTAAATTTATCTTCCAATTTTATATCTGACCCTTATCTACACACGAGGCACTTGAACACATTTAATTTTTGAACATAACCCAAAAAAGCACTTAAGCAGGTGCTTAACAATAAACTGATGTTTGACTTCTACTACCATAAGTAGAGATGACTTCCTGAATGCGGACCATGGAGGAATTTCAAAGCTAGGTCCCAGTTTTGCCAGTTAAAGGAAACCGATCATGATTTATATATTTGAAATTATTTTTTTCCACAAATATATTCATTTTTCAGGCATTTTATGTTAATGGAAACTGGCAAATACTTCAAGGTACACTGAAATCCTTTCATCAACAGCAAAAGATCTGTCTACAAGGTAAACCAATTTACTGCGGCTCTTTTACCACGTTATAGAAATACTGGGTTTTTTGGTGGAGAGAAAATTGCAGTCTGTACTGTCTTCTCTTACCTGCTGGTAAGAGAGGAACCATGATTTTAAACAGCTGAACTAATTATATTGTTCCATTTTCATGTGTGTGTGTGAAACCACTTTTGGAGAAAGGCATAATGTTGCTAATCTGAACTTGAAGTAGAGAGGCTCAAACACAGTTTATTCCATAAAAAAATCAATTTTTTTTGCTGAAGCATAAGCTGAAACATGGAATGAAAATTAGCCAAGGAGACAGACAAAAAAGGTCTTAGAACTGATTCATGTCTTTCATGACAAGCATCACAGTGCCTGTAGTGGGCAAACAGTCTGGTCTCAGGGAAATTTTTACTTTATTTAATTTATTGCCACTTCGTGCCAACTTCTAATCAATTATTTGTCTGTTATTTTGTTTGTTTGTTGTTTTTTGTTAAATTGTTAGGTTTTTGTGGTTTTTTTCAAAAGAACTCATCAACAAATGAGCAAACAGGTAAACACATATAAAAAAAAAAAAAAGTAAATGAATTCCTCCTTTCTCCAGGCTCACATTAAGTCAAATCTCTCCTCCCTCCCTTCCTGACCTCAGTTTCCTGTATTTTTGCTGTGGGTTACACTCGGAACATCCCAGTTCCTTCAGTGAGGAAAGGTGTGGCACAGATTTTGGGTTGTGTTCTTAATGGTTTTTGTCTGCTGCTCACTTACTGATTTTCCCTGCTCCAGCACGGGTCACACACAACTGCAATCCATTTAAGTTATCCTCACTCTGAAGGCTGTCCTTACTCTGATATGGGTCACCACAATCCCTTGAAGGTGTTGCTGCCCTTGTAGTGGGCTGCCCACAGCTGTAGTCCCTCAAGGTGCCTCCTTTCCAGAGTGTTTCTGCAGCCTTGTCCTCAGCAGCATCTCCTCAGCAGCCTCTCTGTGTCTCCAGTCACATGTTCCCAAGGGCATCTCCCCATGTCTTTCCTGCCCCTCATGGCTACAGCTTTCTCATATATATGTCAGAACTTGGGTGTGAGGTGTTCCCCTGAAAGGCTGCAGTTTTGACACCCAACGGGCTACTCACACCGGTTTCAGAGCTAACTGGACCTGGCTGTGACTGTCGCAGGACAATTCCTGGCTTCTACCTACACAGGGCACCCTGTAGCTCCCTCCTACCCAGACTCTGCTAGTTATGCTCAAGGGAGGGGCCTTTTCATACAGATCCTTCCTTTGAAGAAGGCTTCTCCTCACAGAGATGGGAGGAGGGAGGGAGGAGCTCATGACCTTTTCCTAAAGGAAAGGGTTCATGCTAAGTAAAAAACAAGCAGTTCTGATGTCATAAATTATTTCATACTCATGATCACCTTTGAGACAGGGGAGTCCATGTGCAGCAGAGGTTTATAAACTTAATTAAAATCTTTTTTTTTTTTTTTTTTTTGTAGATCTATCTTAACAGTGGGATACAAAACAGAAGTTAGTAGGTATCATATGAAACAAGGGCAGCTGGAGGATATTCAGTGAAATCCACAACACATAAAAAGTTTCACCCTGTAACAACATGTCAAAATATTTTAAAAGTTCTCAGGGATTCTTTTCTATTTTACTAATACTTCATTATGTTACAAAATTCCCCTGAATTTATTTATCTGCCTGTGCAGTAGTCAGCAGCGGGGCTTTCACTGGCCATCCCCAAGCTTTCAGGGATAGTGTACAGCAACTTAGCCTGTGAATGTTAAGAGGGAGTACAGAAGAAACTCAAAACCTTCTTTGCAAGGCAATGACCGTATTTTTTTTTGCATTTCCAATGTTTAACAACACGGTGTTCTTATCTTTGTATTGTCTTCATAACAAATAAACTTTACTGTTCTTGGTTTTAGTCCCTATTGTTGTAAACTTCCATTATTTACACTCGTGCACGCATGCACGTGCAAGTGTACAGAGTTTTGTCTAACTGTACCCCAGCTAAAACATGTGAAATCTGCCACTGTGTATACAAATTAACTGAGCACTGATTGACTGAGGAAGGAAATAGGCCACGAAAGGGTAGGAAGGCAGCCATGGCAGAGCAAGATGTTCAGAATCATCCGGTCACTGATGGCTACTGACCTGTCCTCTCCTAGCTGCTCTGGCTTACAGTCTTGCTGGCCACTTAGTCCCTTAAGTCAGTCCTCACGTCATGAATTTTAATGCCTCCCAGTACATCTGAAAGTCCAGTTGTGGGGTTTCTGTGGTCTTGCAGGGGGCTGGCTTGAAGGGTGCTTGCACAAGGAGAGGGAAAAAATGTCTTTTGGGATAAATACCATGATCCTTAAACCTCATCCTCGTCATGACGGGTGAAAGGAACTAGACTGGACTGTTATCTTCTTTATTAAACTAATGAGAACTTCAGCAACCAGCTTTGGGAGAGCCAGTACTACACCTCCACTGCTTACATGTGGCTTTCTTTTCTTGCTGAAGTGGATGGGAGGAACCCATCTACCCTTCAGATAACCTACCACAGCTGCAGAGGCTTGGATGTGACTGCGACTGCTTTAGCTCTTTATGTCATGAAAAGGCTGCTGCCTTGTTCCAATGGAACTGGGTAAGAATGATCAAAGAGCAGCTGGAAAAAAAAAAAAAAAAAGAAAAAAAAAAGAAAGAAAAAGAAATTGGAATGTTTATATCAGATTTCAGATACTACTAACATCAAGGATAAGTGGGCAAGGCAGAGTTTCCGGAGACAAATAATGATCTAATGCAAATATAAAAGACCAAACCAAGGATCACAAAACATCTTTATGCCTCCTGTGTATCCTATAAAAAAATCCTGCTGCTTCCATAAATACCGCATAAGATTTAAGAGTTAAATTTAGTCTGTAGGACAATCTCATAGTTCTGTAGGAAGGCAGAGTAGATGAGTAAGCATACCCTTTTTTTTAAAAAAAAAAAAAAAAGATGTGTGCTTAATACCGATTTTGTTACCAATATCCATTTTGTTCATGGTGTCAGCACGTAATATTCAGTTGTTCATACAGCTAGTTCTGCGCTGACTGAAACGGCACCTCCTCAGGGGCGGGTTTCAGGGAGTGATGGGAGAGCATTTAACAGCCCTAATGGCAGGTATGGCCATTGCTCCAGTTCTAGGCTGCAGGAGAGACTTTTCCTCTTTGCAACTCCTAATTAACAGGCAGATCAGCTGGGAAAATATTCCACTCAAGTTTAATATACATTAAGGCAACAAAGAAGTCCCATGGGTGTCAGATGACCACAGAGACAAATACTGGAAATTTGCTGGTCATTGGAAAGTAGAAAATGAGATTCTGATCCTACTAAATCTTATGGGAATGGTGTAATTTTACTGGAGCCAGGATTTCACCCTATACTCTAAAATGAAATCCCAATCAAATTATTCTCTAGGAAAGTTAACTAATGATTACATTACTGTATTCATTAACGTCTCTATTAATCTTCGTTTCATAAGATAGGAATCAAATAATTAAATATTACACATTTGTGTTTTAGTGAAATGCAAAAGGAAAGGTAAAGGCATGAACCGAAAAGTAAAGATATTTTCAAGTTTAAAGAACCATGTGATCTGTATATTACTGCATGAACAGGAAAGATAAGGGGCTATATCAAAGATCTGTAATTGGATTAGAAAATGATATAATCATATGGCGTCTTTATTCTTTAGATTAAGCCATTGTCTGTCAGAAAATAAAACAACAGGGAAGACAAGGGGAGTACAAAGAGAAAGAAACCTCTCATATATTTTTCTTGAAACAAGACAAAGCAAAACAAGAAATATTCGGGCAGCGGAAGATGGGTCAATCGGTACCAGCATAAGTCACTTGCACCTCTCTCTCAAGCTAAGTTCTTTATTCCCTGTCTGTAATAATTTGATTAAGCTGTGACAAAATCTGACTGCTAAACTGCATCCGCAGTTGCAGTAGCACCATGCTAATTCCAGTCATCTGGGATGAGTGCACTTTACATTCTGCAACTTTCTTCCAGGCCCTGGGGATAAGAATTACCACAGCAGAATTGTCATTGTGTCTGTGATTAGTGGTAATCACAGGCATTTGGGAGAGCATCTTGTCAGCATATCACCTAAAGAGCTGGGGTCTCCAGGTAGATTTGTCTTATGTTACTTCATATACCTTAAACACACCACTAGGCAACGTAAGGGGCATGTAATAGGGTAGAGTCCAGGTGTGGAGTTGAAGCTTAGATTATGGCCTTCAGTAGACTACCCCAGAGGCTGCCTACGCCTATACTCTGTCCAGTAACAGTCACAGGTTTGCAACGCCTCTCTTCCCTGGCAAACCTGGTTGGGACTGATCAGAAAGATTTGATGAGAGCTCATATGAAATCAGAGAGTAGTAGAGTGGTTGAGGTGTGCTTGAGGTTGGTCTGGGCTGTGCTGTGTGACTTCAGAGGTCTGGGGACTGGAATCTCGAGGCTGTGTGTAAAAGGAAGGTGAAACGTGGGAGGGGAGCTGCTTGAGAGTAAGGGTGAAAGTAGTTGGAAGCTGAGGTAGTAAAGAAGTCATGGTTTTGTAATCTTGGTTTAGGGAGCTGTACGGAGTATGGCTACAGGATGTGGCACCTTGCCACATGAATTTGGAATGTGGCTTCTAGAAGCAAAACTTTTGCCCTTTATCTGAGCTCTGTAAGCACATAACACGGGTAATGGAGAAAAACAAATGTAAGCAGCACTGTTCCTGCCAAAGCACGTTCTTTGGAGAGCATATCCTCCTGCAGTGAAAGTGGACCCTCCTGGCAAGGCTGGAGATGTGGCAAACTTTCTGCATTAAAAAGGAGATGTTAACCAAATACATAAGTTGAAAACCGCAAGAACAAAATCTCACTATTTCCATATGTCTCTTGGCTACCTCCCTTTAGTGGTTGTGCTGCTGGAACTTCTGCATTTATATGAAGTCTGTTAAATATGACTTAGGTATGAATGTGACCACACTTCTTGTTGGTTTTGACACAAACCATGAAACCACCCAAAAAGAGACCCCTGAAAGGATGCCTGAGAAAGTTGCTGCTAATTTCACTCAGTAAATTCCACATTGCCCCTGTGGGAAAAGATTGAAACTCGGCAGTAAGAGGAAAATAGTAAAAGAAGGAAAAATATCCCCCACATTCAAACAAAGACAGGAAAACACCCTGGCAAATTTCTGTCCTATTACAGAAGCATAACTGTAATCCTTCCAGTAAAGTGATGTTAACTACCAAAGAGGGGCAGGAGTTCTCCAGAAACTCACAGTCTGTCATGGAGTATGTTCATAATAAGGGAAAAAAGCCGACATGTGCATTTACTTGGGTATGACATCACTGACAGCCAATTAGAAAGTTCCACTTGTGTCATTTCATAATAAAGAAAAGACTATTCAGCACTCACTGCATCAAAGAACACATGTCACAGAGATTTGCACAGAAATGGGTTGATTAATTTTTAATGAATTATACCAGGAAAAGTTTCCTTGTATAAATTGCTGTGAGAATACCAGTGATAACCCATGCTTGAATAAAGGGTTTCTGCATGTGTGGGTTCTACAACTACAGAGACACTGAGCAAAACTGAACTAAAAATGGTGCTACTCACCCTAATCTATCCAGTTCGTAACAGCAGTAAAAACAGTGTGGGGTGCACAGTAGTGCAGGTTTTAAAGACCATTTTATTCAGTGGAAGTGTGTCCCGTAACTAGCAGAATGCTTTCCAACTGCCTTTGTTTTCAGTTCGAGAGTGGATGTCACTCTTGGAAAGATGCCTTTGCTGAACATTGCCTGGGTTCGGTAGCTTTTAAATTCTGTAACCCACCCTACATGGCTTTGGACTTTGTGACTGAACCGTCCTTTCTTGCATGGGAGGTTGTGAACCTGTCCACCAACTGATGCACAAGCTAAACAGCATCTTTCTGGACCAAAAAATATGCAGCAATACAGCATGGTATTCCAAGGTGTGTAAAGAAAAAAAGGCATTTCGATAATGATGTTAAGGAAAGCATTAGCTTTACGTGACTGGAGGAAAAGCCAGCTAGCTGACCCACTGTGGAGTAAGAGATGAAGCTCAGATGCTATTTTCCATACGTTTATATGCAAATAGTCATCAGACTTGCAGTAGTCTGTTCACACTAGCCATGGATGTTCTTGTCTTTGTGCAGAAGACCTGCCAGTGGCACTGGTGTCAAAAACAATGCACAGAAATGAGAATTTCTTAAAGTTGTCACAGATACACTTCTTTGAAAAGGGACTAAACCCAGAGTTCAGTGGGTGTATTTTCAGCACAGCAAATTCCTATCAAGGGTTCGAGACCACCCAGATTTCAACACGGAGCAAAGATCTTCTAAATTATAAATCAGCTCTTGCTTCAAGCTGATTTGATAGAAAACATGTAGTATTTAATTCATACTTTAAATTTAAAATGGTAAAGATGAATGCAAAGGAAACCTTTTTATCTATTCTCATGCAAACTTTGCTTGGATAATACTAAATCTATGTGTGACCTTGGTTTCTACAAAATTAAAGATATCAGGCAGCCTCCTTAGCCCATGATATGCAAAGCCAATCTCATGTTATTCTACTCTGCTCGTAGTGGTTTAGAATTGGGATCTCGACGGCTGTAATGCAAGCAAAGTGTGAACAGCAATTCTTGGCTGCTTTTGATATTAAAATGATCCGCACAGAGCAGGTCCCTATAGCTCCGTTATATAGGACCCTATATTAAATAAAATACGTTTCTAAAATAGTGAGAGTGAATTGATTTTAAAATAGTTTTGTGCTTTTAATATTTCAAGCAAGTGCCTGAAAAGCATTTTCTCTTTTACTTCCTTGTCATATATGTTCAGGATTCATTATGTTACTTGGAGGCAACCAGGTGATTTTCCTCTGAACGTTGTTTGTGCTGATCAAGGAATGCCAACGAATAGTGAATTTTTATTTTAATTGATCTGACTGGAATGAGCTGCCACTCTTCTGTGCATATGAACATATCTCTGTATGGAGATTTCGGTTAAATTTTGTGCTCAGAATAATTTAGGATTAAAGGAAGATATGTGGGTTCAAATACAGGAAGAGGTTTCTCACTCAGACATTATTTCCTGTATCTAGTACTACCATAAATCATAGCGGGGATACCTTAGAGTGGCAACTGTAGAAGAGAAGAAAAAAGTCTCATTAAAATTAATGCATAGTAGGCTATAGAGTAAATTAAAAGCCAACGGGATCTCAGTGCATTACAATTGGCATTCCTGATTTAACAGTTTCTGCTGCCAGAAGTGAAAAAAAAAGTATCTGCAGTGAAATATTTGCCTCTTGATTTTGCTGCTATTCTTCACATACAGTTTACTATAGTTTTAAAATAGACAGGCAAAGAAAGAAAGATTTATTTGACCTACCTGTAAGCCTTGAAATATGTATTTAGCACAGCTGTTCTTTTGTGTTTAAACTCATCACAAAAATGCAGCTTTAATGTAACCCACCATTGATCTGCAGTAAGTGGAAACAAAATCTCTCCTTAATTAGTATCATCCAATCACTTTTTTACATTTCTACAGAACACACACTGTGAACTGTTTAATGGACTATTATTTAGAAGAGTGGCAAAGAGCTTGCAAAAAAAAAAAAAGGGGGGGGGGGCCCACATAGTGAAAATAAAAACTAGCAGTGTCAATGAAAAATGTGTTGCAAAATAATGGAAAAAAAAGATGTTTCGTTAAGATGGGCTTCACTGGCATTTTACTGTATAGATGAACACTGCTCCAATTACTGCCAACAATGGGGAAAGAGATAGAGAGATATAGATTCATTACTTTCAACACCCTTAACTGTCTACCACTGAATTCGCTTATCTGTTCCTTTTTCTACAGGACCTGCATGGAGGGGGGAAGGAATAAACAAAGAACTGAGTAGAGTGAATGTGTCACAAATTACCACAAACACACTGTGACTCGATGCACTTTTCATTTCTCTCCTCATTAACTGTGTCTTGCTCAAAATGAGAGACTGGGTCTAAACATAATCAAGTCCCACAGATAACAATTGACTTGACTGCTGGGGCAGTCATCACCTTCTAGCTACTGGGAAATAAATTTAGAAATAAAATGAGTTAAAATAAAATTCACTCTGCTCTCTTTTCTGTGCTCAGATAATTTGAAGGCCATCAAGGCCTGCAGAAACAATCCATCTCTCTGTGAAAAGGAAAGCAGCCTGTGCCACTACCAATAAGGCATGTCTTTAGTGTTATCAAGAGTAAGTATAATTACACAGTGGAAAGGCCATCAAAGTGTCTTGGGCGCTGGTATTTTTTCCTGAGGTCTTCATCAATAGTGCTGTCGGAACGAAAAGAATAAGTGGGGGGAAAAAGGAAAAAAAATAATATCCTCCAGATTGGTGTGACTGACCTGCAATCTAGTAGAGCGCATTATAATTTGAGAGCTGTAGGATGATTCAATAAAAATTTTGCCGTCTTCCTCTTTAAATCAGGAAGGATTAATTTCAAGAAACTTTGCGGATGCTTTTGTGGTCTTGGTTTTGTCAGTGCTGAAATTTCTCTTCGAAGAGGCTAAAGGACTTCCTGTTGAAGGGTATTTATGCTTGCCAAGACTCTTTCCTTGCCTCTGACAGTAATGCAGTTCTGGTAAGCAGATTTCTGGCTGGTAACGAAGAGGTAAGGCTGTTCGTTTCTGTTGAACAGTCTCCCAGTCCTGCATTTTTTATTTGGACAAAGCACCACTGAAGTTAATTGGTTCATTATAATTATATCAGGAGGATCCAGACCCTGATGTACATGTAAATTCCATTCAGTAAAATACAGGCACAATATATTGGACACTGTTTTCCAGGGCAGGATTTCAAAGGTATATGCCTGAGGCCTGGCCTGTGGTGCCTTACTCTGATTAATAAATGTTGCTCTTGCAAGGAATACCCCGACCTCTGGGAGGGACTGTGCCTGAACAAGTCATGGGAAGATCAGAATATACATGTAGAGTTAATGTAAGCAACTTGCTAGCTGATTGTCTGATAATGAAAATGTTTTGAAGAACAGACAATCACCCCAAACCTAGCTATTAACTTTCTCCTGGCTGTCTTCTGTTTAATAAAAACAACATGTTAGTAACCATGGTATAAGCCCTGAGAATAATCACCCAGTCTGATGATTAGAGACAATCATCTAATCATCAGTGTCCCCAGCAGTCATGTTGTTCTTGGAACTTTCCTGTTCTGTGGCTACTAGATCTGGAAATCACAACATCCAAAATGGTGGTGACTATTTGCAGATTGGGTCATTAAAAAGTTTTAACCAGTCCATGGACATTTGAGTCTGCGTCAGTGGTTTGTTTGTACTGTTCACAACACGAATACATTTTCCAAACCTCACTTTTTATTAGATTTAGTACAAGAAACAAGATTAATTGGGCTATAGTGCTTTGACAAAACTCTCGTTCTTAAATAATAGTTATAGATCTCCTGGAGTCCAAAGGAACTGAAGTAGAGCAGATCCAGCAATGTGGCCAAACATAACAAATTGAGAGGAGCAAGGCTAAAGAAATATAACTGAGAGAATGTAAATGTGAAATCTTACTGATATATTCCCTTAGAACTTCAAGGGGTTTCTACTGGCCAGATGGTGAAATAATTTCTTTTTCTGAGGTTTTATTTGGACACCAGTATTGCCTGGAATTTGGGGGGTGCAGATGTGAGAACTTTTTCCAGAAAGCTCTGTGACATAAGTCCCATTTTTGACAGGGAGCTTAAGGTGTCTGGCCTGCCTAGGTCTGGCTGAACTGAGATCAGATAACAGGATAGACTGTACCCCGAGTTCTACTCCTGAGGAACTTGGGATGCACAATACTGGGAAGCGGTTGAACCTCTGTCTTTATTTAGCTGTTCTATTGTACTGGCTGAAGGGACATGGTAACTGGAACACAGTTATGGCAGGTCAGCTCTATTCCTTCCAGCATATGTCTTTACTGTTCTTAAGGAAGTAGTAGAGATACTGTGTCAGGGTACTGTACAAACACTGAGTTAGCTCTGAGGGAGTTTATTTCAGAGAGCAGATGAATGGGAGCTGCAGCTGTACAGATCCTGGCAAAGTCTTCCTAATTACTCTTACGACAGAGGTGTATATCCTAGTACAGTCTAAACTTGAATGGTTTCCAGGACATAAAACAAGCAAGCAGGATTAGAGAATTTTTTTTTTTTTTTCCCCCAACATTGACACTTCCAGAAACTAGATTTGTGTTTTCTAATTCATTTTTTCTAGTATGTTGAAAAGCCATTAATGCCAAAGAATTTTTGTTCTATCAAGTAACTGAGATATAAATCCAGTTAATATCAGATCAACTTTCTTCAGTGACAACGAAAGAAATTCAGTAAAACCAAGCTAAGTCTTTTTTTTATGTGTCATCTTAACCTTTTGTCTAACAATAAAATTAATCACCCAAGTAAGACTACATTTTTGAGTCTGAAGTCCTTGATTCCCTGCTAGATTAGTGGGCACTGACACAATCCCCCCATTTGGAGTGCTATTTGGGGCCCAATTAGCCCAACGAGCAGGGAAAAGCGGTTGAAAAACCCCATGGCTTCCTGCCACTGGAGCAGATAAGCACTATGCAGAGGCACCTCTAATTCACCTGAGATGAAGATTAGGCATAGCTGATATTCACGTCGCTGCAGTGTATCCCTTCCAACTATTCCTCTGAAATGTGTCCGACAAACACTTGTCTCCGTTTTTATTGCTGGCTGTAATGTGGCCTGAGAGTTGGTAGAGATGAGTTCAAAAGGTGGATGGCCGTGGGCTCCACTAAATTTTCTGGTTTCCAGTTACTATGCCATGGTCATGAATGAGAAAGGAGACTAAACAGAGAACACAGTTTTAAACCCAGTAATTATTATTCTCCACGTAACTGATACTCTATCCAGCATTCATGTTTTCAAAGTTTTACTGAAGTTTGGAACATACCAATATTTTAGTTATGTTTAAGATTATTTATTTATCCAAAGGTCTGTTCTAGGCAGACAAACAGCAGGAGGGACATTTATGATCTATACGTTATTATGTTACCAAAAAGGTCAGAAATCACTGAATAAGGCTTCAAAAGTGAAATAAAAACATAGGTATTTCTTCAAGCTCAGGATTCATAAATATAAATGGTCTATATCATGTGCAGTTTTTCCATAGGAGTATTATTTGGCACAGCTTCATGCTGTGCCAAATTTGTGGTTTCTTAGGTAATTGCTCTTTAGAAAAATCTGGTTTTGGCACACACACGCAAACACACAAATTGAAAAGGGAAATATTGATATTGTGAAATTAAACTTGTTCACATCTTCAGTGATGATTTGTTAAAGCAAAATATATGGCAAGCCACAGAACAGTGAAATGTACCCCGGCTTTTACATCCCCTGTATGAAACAACTACAAACTAATTTGAAAACAGATAGTACTATAAAGACTTAAAGAAAATGAAGCATTTGCATGTATAAAATACCTCATACAACACATCTTCATTCTGAAAGACTAAAGGGAACTAAATGTTTCTCCAAATAGCTTTTCAAGGGCATTATTTTTTATGGCCAGGATGTTTCTCTTTCCGTAGGCACCTAGAATATGCTATTGGATTACTTCATTGAACTGCTGCTAGGTTAAGTACAATGCGTTCAGTGTTGCAGTATTCAGTGGACAATGAAAGCTCAAAGCCAGAAAAGCTAAATAACAGTTAAGTTATAGGTGTTCTGTGGCAGGATGGAAAAAGCAAAGCAGTATAAAGGATTGCACACTTGGTGCTCTTATTTGTAAGTTTTGTTACAAGATTGGCCTGCATGCAAAATTTAGTATTAAAGGTCATAGGATTCATCCTATACGGTTTATGTTCATTTTATGGTCATACTCATGTATAGATGTAGACATCTGAAGTGTAAATATATATATGTTAGTAACAAAATGCCTCTTTTTCAGCCAGTGGAGATTAGCACGTAGTTTTAAGGTGCAATTCCCCTGGCCTTCTTTGGAGACTACGTGAAGCACAAGCTAAAATGGACATCTGTTTTCTCTAAGAACAGCCTAGTGTGAATAGCTCATGTAGATGTCTACATGTAGATACCTAAACAAAGAAGGATTCTAGTCTGCTGTCTGCTGCAATACACAAAGCAGGCAAGCTGTGAAGATACATATGGAGGGAATAAGGCATAAAACCCAAAATATCAGAGATTAGTAGGAAAACCAGAACTGCAGAAAGATTGGAGTGTTAGGAAAGCTTCTGACTGCTGGAAAAGTAAAGCATGTGTAAGTCAAATGTTCCAGGCATGTCTGGTGTTTTCTAAAGTAAGTGTCTCTCAGCATCTCTGAACAGCACTGGAAGATCCCACTGTGAAATAATTACCAGCCTGGCTACAGTGTTCTCAGTTTGATAGCAAAATCTGAAGGAGGAGAACAATTATGAGGGGCCAGCTCTGGCTCTTGCCAGAAGAAACACCAACAGTAAGGGCAGAAAACACTTAAGAAAAGGATTAGCATCCAGGCTGACAGCAAATAATAGTATACAGTGCTACCAATAAGGTGCAAGGGAAGAAAGGTATGAAAGCCTTCTAAAAATTTGCTAACTTACCTGGAATAAAACTGCCTTAACTCTGTGTGACAGTTATTTGATTAGTCAAAAAAAACCCACCCTAAAACATGAGAAATGTGCTTTTATGAAAATCAATGATAGAAAAAAGATAGAAAAGGGAGTTGTGAAAGGAAGACATTTGAGTGCCGGGTACAGTGCAATAGCCTTTCAAGGTCAATGTAATTCCTCTTTTCTAAACATGTTTGTTGCACAAAGTGGAACAGGAATATCAGAGGTTTGTATTTCCATCTGTTTGCTTAAAACCAGGTCTGTGCTCCAGCGTGAACAGGCGAAGCTCTGATGAGCTAGAAGCACTTTGGTTCACAATGTACCCTATAACACTGCCATAGTGCGCTGATTTCCTTATGATAATTGTTAAGGGGTTTATAAGTTTTAATAGTCGTCACATGGTCACAAGCTGATTTTATGTAACTTTGTTCATTAGTCTCAGCAAAATAGTGCAGCACAAGTAAGAATTTCTAATTGAGTTCAGTAATGCATTGTAAAGGTAGTTATCACACAAAGCAAATAGAAAAGCAATGTAAAGAATTTTATTTTGTTTAGAATTGAAATCTGGCAGCAGTTTTATCCTGAGTCTTAAAGAAACCTATAGTAAACATTTAAATCAGTATTCTCATGAACTGCTGAGATCACAAGTTAGCAGTGGCATTATCTGTGAAATAGAAAAGACATTTGTAAATCTGTTTCTAGGCTCAGGTAGTCTAGAATTGATGGAGCTTGCTCCAAGCATTTATGGGCAGAGCTGAAGAAGGGCAATAGGTGCCTCAGAATAGGACTTAATCAGTGCCCAACCTGAAAACTGATTCTGACAACATTGTCTCAGCTGGTAGCTAACCCCTGAGTTTCACAGATAGGATTCACCCTCAGCCTGAGACATCTTGGTTAATTTATCCAAATGCAAGTGTCCGTGGGTGTGCTAATGTCTAAGCTCCTTTTACAGTAGAAGCCCATGCTTCCACTCAGATGTTCAACCATAGGCATCTAATGTTTAGGTGTCCTAGAGTACCTAAGATATGTGCGTGGGCTCGGCAGCTATAACGTAGGACTTGTGGTCTACAGGACTAGGAGCAATTGGCCACAGAGGCTGTGGGGGCACCTCAAATGCATATGTGTAGGCAAATAAATAAGAGCTGTTAGTCATCAGAACTCAGGTCAATTAGCGTAAAGGAAACATCTCCTCTGGTAAGCCAAAGAACTCTCTAGACTCACCTGACCATGTTGAATGCATATAGTGGGAATTCAGCCTTCTACCTCAGATGCAGACAGATACATTTAGACACCTAAATGCAGGTCTCTGATTGTGGAACTGAACCAGACCTTTAAGGTCTATAGGATCAGACACTTCTTAGCCTGAATGTTTCCTAGGTACTTGTGGGATTTTTTTTTTTTTTTTTTTTAAGGTTCTTAGAAGCAGCTTAGTAAATGAACAGTGCAGAAAAGCCTAACACCTATCTGTGCCAAAACCTGATGGATATAAGGTATTCCTTCAGCATGCTTTTATGAGCTCTCACAGGCATTCCATAATGTCTCTGGAGTGCGACCCAGTATTCAGTGATAGCTGTCTTTATTCAAAGAACAGTTGAAGAAAAATATGTGCTACTACTACCACTACTACTACTACTTCTGCTACTACTATTAGTTGTATATTGTACAATAGTCACAACATGCATCCATTACATGGAAGGACTGGAGCCAGCCTTCTTGCCTGACTCTGGGGATTTAAGCCTCGATACCTTTGAGTATTGTGCACCTCTGGGACAATGAAATTTTCATGTACATCTGGGACTCTGTTGACAAAGTGTCTCTAACAAATGGCAGGGAATGCTCTGGAATTCTGGTACTCAAAGCCTTCAGGCTAACACCCCTGCAAGAGTGCACGCTCACATCTTCACACGGAAAGCAGGATTCACCAGGGCTTGCACAGGAACGTGTCCTGCCTTGATATAGAAGTTGGTCCTGGGCAAGGTCTTGACCTGGCCTGAGGAATTGACAAGCTCCTGTACCCAATGCATGTCCAAAACTCTGAAAGTTACGTGTAGTTTTACTAGCTCATGAAGTCATCAAATTTTAATGACCCACTGTTTTGTCAAGGACATCTTCAGGCTTGCTTTCTTTAGATTATATGATTCGGTTACCTGCCAAAAGCAATCAGGATAATGTTGTGGTTCCAATGACTAGTGCTAAATGTGATATTAACAATAACGTTAACTATTGCAAGAGCTTTATATTCAGACTATGAGCTAATGAGCAAATCTGGTGAGCCCTTTGCAAGATTTTTCGTGTTAGCATATCTGCCTTTTTAATAACATAACTCAGAATATGAAAAACAATGCCAGATTTCCATAAAAAAATAGACATGCACACATTGATAATCTACAAAGTCCTCATTAATTCAGGATTCCAGGGTATGCCATATTTTACAGCTTTAAAATGATGAGGAATTACCTTGTTAAAGTCCTTTGAATCTGACTACAGGTGTTCTATCAGTGTTCCAGTAAGAGTTATTCAAATCCCATTCCCATTTCTGGTGGAATTTTTATCATTTGTGTGGCTATGTTTTGCCAACAAAAAATGAGAAAAGAGAAGACTCTGTTCACATTCATCTGTGGGGATTCCGCAATTAAATCAATTTGATTAACCAAAGACCCATTCTGCTGTGTATTTACATACTGTAATTACGAATTGGCAAATAGCGGGAAAAGTGGGAGCGTGGGATAGCATGTTTTTATATCAGTTGTTCCAATACAATGCTTGTAATACTTCTAAATAAGCAGTCAGATCTATTTGCTGTCTCAGCACTCCAAGGAGGTTGATAAAGCAGTGCTTTTAAGATTTGGACTTTCTTAGATTTCACCCTAACACTCAGAAAATGAAAACATTCTTTTATATTTAGCGACTCTTTAAAAGCCAACAGTAGAACTCCTAAGATTTTTATTTTTTTTGGTCCCACCTTTTGTAGTCTATATTTTCTTCTACTCTACCACCAATATAACAGTTAGTTGACTTCAGACTTGCCAAACATCCATGTTTGATCAAATCAGTTTGGTTTCCGGAGTATTTGATTCACCTCAGACGGCAGCTTGGGCTACTGATAATGCCTGTGTTGAAGAAGTGTATGAGGAGGCAAGATGGCAGGCTAAATCAACAAGGACTGCAGTTTGGAAGGTCAGCTGTCAGGATCTGACTGGGTGGCCTCCCATCTGCTTCCAGTCCAACCTGAGGAAAGAACATTTAAGGACACCAAGGGAACATAATTGCACTGTAGACTTAAGCAGTCCCGGGGCATCTTGGGGACCTGGAGGGTCTTCATAGAAGCTTTCACCTTTGGATACAAACATATTGAGCAAAACTAGTTTAATTTTTTTTCTCAGCTACTTGGTTATTGATCTAGTGTAACTTCTGAGAGAGAAAGAATATCTGGAACTGCTGGAGCACTACTGGGCATATTCGTGTAAATGATCAATAGTGCTAAATCGTAAAGGAACACAAGGGGCTTCATTAACACGTGGCCACCAGTGTTTGAAATAGCAGTTCCTTTACCACAGGAGATGATCTCTTTTTTCAACTCTGAATTAAAATAAAAAAGAACTCCAGTCTGAAGCAATAGTACTATTAATGTAGACCTTTTGCATCACCCAAATAAAAAAAAGTGAAATTTTGCAGTAGTTATTGTTTCTAGTCATAGAAACATAGAATGGTAGGGGTTGGAAGGGACCATAGCTTCTGTTTCAGTCTTAACAGATGTTTTTAAAATATCCAATGTCTTGTGCTATTTTTAATAGAACACAGTTACAAAAAAATGGGGCTGTATGAACTCCAGTACAATAAGTCGGGGCCATAACATCAAACTATGTAGATACTTAGAACAAAGGGAATTCAGGAAAAAGT
This sequence comes from Ceryle rudis, assembly GCA_033439905.1. Taxonomy (NCBI): domain Eukaryota; kingdom Metazoa; phylum Chordata; class Aves; order Coraciiformes; family Cerylidae; genus Ceryle; species Ceryle rudis. The sequence continues at coordinate 38,190 of JAAGNO010011961.1, forward strand.
AATAAGTCTTAATTTACTTACCTTTATTTGGTAAGTAAAGGAAGAATGGCAGACAGACACTGGTAAATTCAGAGAGTAAGAGATGTGGTTAATGTTCTCATCTGATTTTTTGTTTCGTTTCATTTGAAAGTGTATGAGAGTGAAAATTCGATTTATGGAGTTAGAAATACTATCTGTTTACTTTTTCTCCTATAGATTGTAATGTCATATGAACTTCTAGAATGACCTGAACAAGTGAGGGCAAACATGCAAAAATGCAGTTTGTGTAACAGGAGTAAAAAATATAGAGAAATTATTGAAAATAACCCCCCCCATAAGGTACAAGTGTATGTCTCTTCCTTAGCTTTCCTGTTATATGCAGTAATTTAAACAACGTGTATTGAACATTTGATTTTGAATAAATGAGTTATGTGACTAAAATGCCTTTTTTTTTTTTTTTTTATCAGAAGATTATCTAGGTCACTACAGCAAAAAAGTGCCTCAGCAAGAAGGAGTATTTGCTGTGTTGATAGACCTCTGAGCATCTTCAATGAGTGCCTGACTGGAGAATGAGAAACTGTTCTGTTGCCAGTTTTCAGTAACCATATGTTGCGTGTCTCCTGAATACTGACTGCAGAGAGGTGTTTTGGATCTTCTAGACACCAGTGAAAGAAAATATTTCTAGTTTCAGAAGAAAAAAAATAAAGAGAGAGTAGACCTTTATGATTATGTTTAATTGCTCTGTTACCAGCAAAACTTGTCGGACGATGACTCTCCTGTCTCCTGGCATCCTTGATCAAACCCAGTCTTTTTCCATCAGCAGCTCTTTCTTTTGAAATCATCAGATAAGAATTTTATTACTGCTGTGGCAGTTCCTTGGGTCTTGGACGTCTTGAATAAGTTTTTTTGTCCTGTATCACAATCATATTCACAAGCTTTTTATGTGAACTGTGTGGTTGCCTTAAGGTGTCTGCTCCAGCGGGTCTTGAGATTCAGTGAATAGTCACTAAAGACAATCCCAACATTTTTTTTTTTAATTCCTCTAGTCAGAGAGGTTGCAAACATCAGTATATTTTAGCACCACATTTTATTGTTTTACACTGAGCAAAACAAAAAAGTTAAAGTCCCTCCTGTCATAGGAAATAAAACAGGACTAAAAGGCTGCAACAGATACTCTTTTTGTTGCAATTGTTCACTCCTGAGGAGCTTAGTCTGATAGAATTTGGTTAGGTCTCAGAACAAATCTCATATGAAAATGTAATCACTAGAATTTTCTGTGCATGAAGATCATTTTGCCATACTGGCCATGTCCTCAAATGGCAGTCATCAAGTGATGTGTCATAACTATGACCCTGGCTGTAGCATGTGGCTCAAGAGATATAAAACTAACCTCACATGGTTCATAGTCCTCTAATAAAAACAGGACAAACTAGCATCTGTTGTTACCCAGTCCTGAAAGCTGCCACCTCTCACTAGAGAAAAGTTTATGCTCAGGTCCCTTCAGCTTTCACTTTTAAGAAAATAATTTTTTGAAGGGTATATTGTTTTTTTAACACGTATGTGGCTGTGAATGCCCTCTAAGAGAGATGTGTGAATAGATGGATACCTATATGCACACATGAAAATTAATGTATAAAACATATATCTAGATACTCTATAAATAATCTTGGGTTTGAAACAAACCAGAATATGTTTTTTCTCTGTCCTTCTAGGAGAACTAGGAAAACTTTAGGTTATCTATAACAGGTCAGGAGCAAAACAGTAGAGAGATCTCTTGCATTTCTGTGAAGTTGTCTAGATGTCTCCTCTGATGACTTGGATCTGTAATTTGGATTTTGAATGTTAAAGTTCTCATGCATAATTTACATAGTGACATAGTTCTAATTATATAGTTCTAATAAATGCAATTCCTCCATCCTATTTTAGTCTTTACCTATATTTTATCTTTCTGAGAGGTTCATTATTTTCAAACAGTTCTTATTTATTATTGATCATTTCTCCCTCTAAGAATACCCACCTTGACCATATTTTCAAATATCCTATATTGGTTTAAATATACAAAAGTCAGAAACATAGTTGTAACTTGCATTTTTTCAATGTTAGAGATCTCTCAATAGATGCTGCCTGAGAAAGTTTAGCATAGTGAGAGCTAGCTCAAAAGCTTCTAGGGACTATGGCAGTATTAAAAAACCAAAAAAAAAACAAAACTCAAAAAGGAATGTCTTACTGTTCCATTCAGAGGAATACAGAGTAGATGTGAATTTGTGAATATAAATTCTTTTTTAGGTTCACTGTTATGCAGTCTGTTCTGTGTTCACTGAAATATGTTGTGTTCATGAGCAAGGGTGCACAATAATCCATGCACCCCAACTGTGGTGGGACATTTTAATTGTAATCATCAAAGCAAATAGCTGGCCCTGTTTCTTCGAGGGATGAATCTCCTAGCTCCACTGCCAAACAGTAGCATAGCAAAATTTATACTGAAAAGGCAGAACAAGAGACTTAAGGAGAAGAAACTCCTGCTTTGGACTCTGAAAGTCCAACTTCATTGCTGTTAAAGCATCAAGTGTTGACACTGACAGTGACACTAATTCTACAGGGCCCATGGATGAACTTACAAGGTTAAAATTTACATTAGCTAGAATTTTCACACTGTGGATTAGAAGCCGCATATATGACTCGGCTACTAAGTTTTTCACATCACTTTCATAAAGCAGAGGGAATGGACACTGGTACAACAAGCCACAGCATAATTCCTCCAGTCTGAGACTTCCTGTCTGGGCCAAAGTGAAGTTGGATTTTGTTTTATTTGTTTGTTTGTTTGTTTGTTTTCTACTGCTCTGCTCTGTGTCCTCAGCATGGAGGATCTCTGTGATTTTGGTAAGATATAAAGGACAATAGTTAACTTTCTACTGTCCTTTTGTACTCCCTTGCATGATGCCATGAGCATAAGATGGTAGCCAGCTGGCAGAGTCTTAAACAGTCTTGAAATAACAGACTAGAGAAAACCAAAAGTGCCTACAACTCAGGGTGACAAATTTATGTTCTGCTGTTGAGCTAGTTAAAAAAAGATGAAAATCCATGTCAAGATGGACCACAGAGGAATGAAAAGTGAGAAAAGCTTACACCAGCTTTCTGAAGCTGAGCTTCCTAAATTTCCACTGTAATCAGAAAATACAGAGTCCTCTAAGGTATGGCTCAGAGGAGATATTTGACTAGCTATGAATCTCTCTTTACAGGAGATTGGGTTCTGAAGGAGGAGCTTAGAACGGGGAAAGATTGGGTTAACTTGCTAATGGTGAAGGTTTCCTGAGTACTTTCATCCAATGTGTATCTTAGGTGTGGAATCCCTACCTCCTGTGCTGCATGACAATTTTCATTCGGGTTCCAATATGGAGCAGATAAAACAATTTTCAGCTAGGGCCTCTTGTTAGCCAACTACAAGCTATTGCACACCAGTATTTTACCTTTATACAGAAACTGGATCTGAGCTGTGACTAAGCTTGCTTCCCCCTCACGCCAACCCTACAAGGCAGGCTTTTTTGGTGTATCCCAGCAGGCCTGGTAGCCTCAGATATCCTCCATAACTTTATATTCTACTCTGTATAGCCCACTCTTGGCACCAGAGTACAAAAAGCATTGTCAAAAGGTTTGAAACAGTCCACTCTTTAGCATGCATGCAGCTTATAAGGTCTATGGCTGAGGTATAGAAAACCATGGCCTTGAGCTTAGAAGAAGGTTGGGCTCCAGGCAACATAGTTATACCTGTGGCTTTGTCCTTGGGAAGTTCTCTCAGCCTCCTGCCAAAATGGCCAAATATGTGCATTCAAAGAAAAGTAGTTATCTGCATCCATGTTTGTATATAAGGCAGCCAGCATCCCCAGCACGTATAAACTTTATTTGGAGCTGCGTGGGAACACCACCTGCTCACACTGCTCCAAGAAATTCCACTTAGAACATTCAGAAGCAGCTGGGATGTGAATATTTGATTCATCTCATCAGAAGCTGAAATTAGGATTGAAAACACAGATCGTGTATTCTACTAACATTCCAAGAAAATATTTATTTCTTCGTATTTGTTGTTCAGTGGGATATCACAAACTGCTTATCATTTCCATCTTGTTTATGTTTATGGGTTGATGTGGTTTATATTAAACTTTGCAAATGACTTCAAGGTGGCAAATTTACCATGATTTGAACTTGCCGACCTGCAGTTAAAATACAAGGTGCAGCTGGAAATAATTGTTTCCATTTTGACCAACAGTCATACAGCATAGGGTTCTATACAGCGTTTTGGGTGTGGGAAGCAATTACTTGAGCTTTATAATTGTATTAGTCTTCTACTCCTGTAATTTTAGACAGCACCACAATTCAAAGAAAATTCCACCTGTCCCAGAAGGCAGTAGAGCGAGGACTCTGCAACTGATAGCAGTAAGTCCACTGAATTCCGTGTTCAGTGGCCCAAGTAACAGTACATTTTTCTTTATACGGATGCAAGGGGAAGCACAACTCAACACGCAGCAACTTTTCCTCAACTACAAAGAGCTAGTATGCCTGAGGCTTCTTTTGATGTCTCTCAGTTCTTGAAAAATTGGGTTCTTGTGCTGTCCTAAATTCTTTTACCTTTTGCTAGTTCTGTTGTATACCATGCACTACCACTTATTTTCTATCCAGAAATTAAAGGATTGACTGCAACAGTGGAACCATTCTACAGAAATATCAGATCAGGTAGGGGTGGATTCTCATTCCTCCACTATCATAATGAATAGCTACTTAGTGAAATTTACTTTAATCCTACTTGTACGGTGTCCTAAAAAAATACCACACCTCCTACAACTACTAGCTGTATTTGGACGCTCAGCCAGTTTTGGATCAAAATGAATTGATAGTTTTTCCTGAAGTGGCAGTAGCAAGAAAAAAAATCCAGATCACAAAAATACAAATGCCCATCTCTTTAAAAGTCCATCTGAACAGGTCAAGCTACAGGTATGAAATCACAGTCTCTTCAGGAGTACTAATTTACTAATTCCTGTGTAGATAGGTACCATTGATTTGTGCGCTTCATTAGAATAATTGCCTCAAAAATGTTATTTCTCTTCACTGGCTGAAAAACGGAGAACAAAAGATGTTAAATTCGTTTCAGATTTACCCCTTCCCCCCTTTTTTTTCTTACATATCTTGCTTCATGTGCTCATGTATAAAAATTGCCACTCACACCCTCCTAGGCCAAAGCTAGTAGGGTAATGTTTGGAGAGGAAGCCAGACCTATCTCTGAGGAACTGGATGACTTCTAGCCAAAATCAAATTTTTGGTGTAAGCTATTCTATAAAACAGCCAATGTGGTGAGTGCCAGGTTGTTTGTTTACCTTGCTTTTAGTTGAGACATTCAGTTTTTTAAATAAATATTTTCTATTTTGCATACTCAGATCATTTCTATACGACAGAGTCAAAACGGTGTAGGTATTTTACATAGTCCCCGTGATGCAGTGCTGGACTATTTACAATGTACTCACTTTCCTGCTTCCTTTGAGGCAAAGAAGTGCCATTATCCACATTTTATTTATGGGACATCGAATTATGGGCAAATACCAATTCCTGAAAAAAGTGAGTAGTGGAGCAGGATTTGCTCTTTCTCTGCGTGCCCTAATCTTAGTGCTTATGCAAGAACAAAGGTATGGGTGGAGGGGACCCAAAGACTGTTCATATTTTTGCATAGATCCGAAAATAGCGCTTTTTTTTTGGTGTGATTATATCCCTGCCTTTTGTGATTACATTCCTAGTTATTTTTCCCAGGGCATTCCCATAGAGAAGGTGGTGGGGATGGACTGTGTAATCTAAACCGTAATCTAAAGGCCTGAACAGTTGGAGAAATTCATGCCTACCTTCTGAAATTTCCCTTGTGCCAGTGTAGCTCCATTTCTCTGTCTGTTTGTGGCAGTAACTAATGCTGTAGGCTGACCTTCGGCGGGTAAAATTAAAATCATCTGCACAGGCTCAGAGGGTTTACAGTGTTTAACAACTCTTTGGCATTGGATACTTCTGAAAACACTTGAATATCTTAGAAGCCCAACAACAATAAAAAACACGGTAACTTCCCTCCTTGATAATTATCAGTAAATTATGACTATTATTAGAACAGCATAACTCTATCAAGAGCTGAAAGTTGCCAGATCTCCTCCAGCCTTAATTTGAATGTGGATTCCAGGCCTCCTGTATGGAAAGCCTGCATGTGTAGCGTGTGAGTGTGCACTTCTGGATCTCTTTTAATCAAGAGAAAAATGGATAATGTAATAGCAGAGTTTAGAGAAAGAATGCAAATTGCTGTGCATTGCAATGAAATGTTTCCCCTTAGGATTAGAGTGCCTGGTAAGACTCCTGTGCATGAGCTGGAGCTGATATATGAAGCTCTTGCTTGCATAAAGGCAGATAGGTTAGAGCTCAGCTGGGCCAACCTTAGGGTCTGGTTCTTCAGTACTTAATCAGGCAAAGCACCTGCACAAGTCAGAGAGGTTTGCCCCTTAATGAGAATTACCTGACTAAATCTCCCTCTGCAGGGCTGGCAGTGTAATTCTGCTGCAGTAAAATGATACATAAGGGTCCCTTAATAAAGGTCTTAATTTGCTTTGACCACTGCTAGCATTTTAGGTCCACAATGGCCTTGGAAGTTATCGGTTGTGCTTTGTTGGCCAGCACATTACGTTCACGGATAATTCCTCTTCAGTGCTCTCTGCTGCAATCCACTCGTGTCCTTTCTACTGCATTCTGCCTTTCTTCGATCTCTGTCACTCCTGCGACGATGAGAGGATCTGGGACTGCCTGACTCTTCCTTTTTTCTTCCTTTGGAAACGGTGGCAAACAAAAATGTGCCATATTTATTTACCAATAAAGATGAAATCATACTACAAGTAAAAGAGCGATATATATTACAAAAATACCATTAAAGGATCAGACACATGATCAAGGTGCTACAGTGGTAGAAAGAGTTACTGTGCATCACGTCAACCACGGTATCTTCGTGAGGTCTCTCAAGCCTTCAGCAAAGGAGAGCAGCCCCAAGTGAAAAAAGTGTTACCTTAAATTTCATTATTTCACATTCTCTTTATGTTTCAAGGATGATGTTACCATGGCTCAGCTGATAGCCGGTTAAAAAGCCAGCTATCATGACATATAGTAGCATGACATATAGATGGGGACACTGTGAGGAACACTACTGAGAGCACCTTGGGTGACTTGCAAGCGGGAACACATTAGCACATACCTCTCAAATTTCTTTCTTCTACTTTAATTTCTGGTTTACTAAGCCATTTTTGATCAGTGTGATATCTTACTGTTCAGAAAAAAACCGAAAAAGAGTGAGTACGATAGACGGGCTGTTAGAGCAAAGGCTGCATTTTTAATAGCTATGAAAACAGAACTAGGGGAAGCAATAACTAAGTAGTTCATCCCTTCACAAATCTGTCGGGGCACACTCTCTACAGCTGCCAAAACAATGGCCATAAAGCAGAGCAGTGCTTAATATTGTTAAGTCTGAAATACAGATGCAACAGAAAATTATCAATATTGCTACATAATCCCACCTAGCCAAGCCTCCTGGAAAATCTACTTAAAGCAGATTTCCACCACTGACACCACTAACACCAAATGGTATTGTGGAAAAACTCTTTCCCAGCCCACTAAGAGCGAACTAGCCAAAATGCAATGCAAGCCGAGGACTCCAGCAGGAAGAAACAAACTTGATGCCAATAAGCAAACCGAGATGAAGAATGAGTGGAGCAAAGAAAACAGCACTGACTGCTCTGTGAAAACTAGTAAGACCTACAGGAGTTGCCTGAGCTCCACCCAGATGTGCGGCTGCTCATGATAAAGAAGAAATATTTCTCCATTCGTTCCAGTGCCTGCCACGTACGAGGTTATCTAGCCCGTGTGCTGGGTAGAACATCTCCTCTCAAGTAAGTGACAACAGCCTTCATAGTGATGTTAGCACTTCTTTGGACAACTGTTTTCATACAGGAGTACTTTAAATGTAGCAAATAAAGTTAACCCCACACGCCAATTAAGTAACTGATGCGATTTGCATACTTTAATACCTTTGCTATAAAGTGGGTGGCATAGCAATCTTTCCAGTGTTTTTCACCTCGATTTCGAAGCGGACGCAAAGCTGGAATTGTAATACATGAATGTAATGATTCAGAAAGTAATGCGATTACCTGTGTTTACTTTAAAATAAGTATGTGCAGAAGGAAGACCTGTTGTCAGGGCTGTGATTTAGGGATCATTTCTCACATCCATCGCTCTACTGCAAAAACGGGGATGTATTCTGTGAGTGGAGACTGTATCAGCAAATAAAGATGCTAAGCTCAACTCCAGTGAATTTCTGTCCCTCTGTTTCCCTGTCCCACTTTCTATCAAAATTCCTATCCCCACCTGCTGAAGAACGCATGGATGTTCCTGAACAATACAGAGGAAGCTGCAAAAAGGAACTAAAAAATAAAGAAGAAAAGGTAATTTTATATATAAAAAGTGTTTTATATGTGTAATCGTAATGTTGTTTTCTTGAGCTGTTTCTGAAGGATACTGTATTGCCTGCAGGGGTCACTGTGACTTCCTCAGGTCTCTTCAGTACATCTGAATTCCAAACAACCACCACTGAAAATTATCTAAATATGAGAAAAAAGCTTTTTTTTCTCTTTTCTTTTATTTTTTTTTAATTTCCTTTTTTTTTTTTCCCCCTACAAAATTACTATCCCAGCCTCCATGCTTGTTATCAGGACTTTGACAAATGGAAACAATTTTTTTTTATCAAACATTTTGTTGTTATGGGGCAACCGCACGATTTACCAGTGGAACTAAAACTTGACTCTCTCTGCTTTCCCCCCACCTTTGCCTGTGCATTTCAGCATGGAAAGAGGATAGCTGAGTAATCTAGATGATACCCAGAGACCCTGCCTTCCTCCCCTCCAGTGTTTCTGACACCGGTGCCCGTCGGTTCCCAGCAGACTGATTGCACATGTTACCGTCCCGTACGCTGGCCCTTCGTCCATAACTTTGTTGTACAGTGACTCTCTATATCCATAAAAGACAGGGTTGTTTTTTTCTCCAAAGATCACATCCCAAAGTCTTTGCTCAGTCTTTACCCTTGCAAAATCTCATTCAAATCAATGGATATTTGCATGAGAAAGCACTCACTTAAAATTACACCCGAGTGAATTAGCGTTTGGTGAGGGAGAGGGGGAGGTACAAGAGGCGGAGGACGGGAGGAAGAGGCTGTCAGGACGCCCCTAGGTCGCCCCCAGGTCGCCCCCAGACCCGTATCCGTGTGCTGTCGGAGCCGGAGCGATGCCGCCGGCGTCCCCGGCGGGGTTCAGCCCCCGGCCGGCTCCCAGGCTCGCGCCTGTGGTGGCGA
>JAAGNO010011961.1:54815-72641 GCA_033439905.1 Ceryle rudis
GTGCGGCGGACAAATGGGGAGAGGAGGAGGAGGGGGTGCCGGCAGGCAGGCGGGCGGGCAGGAGGGCTGGGGTGCAGGGTTCACCTGCAGCCGCTCTGGACAGTGAGAAAGGAGGTGGGAACGTGTCAATGATGCGTAGAAGGTTGAATGGAAAAATCGTATTTTGGGGGAAATTCCCCACGTAGAGCCTCTGGGACCATTAGCATTATGTGTCTTACAAAGCGGGAGGTTTAACAAAAAGTGCTACCCAGCGCGAACCAGCTGCCTTTAGAGGTCACTAGAACATCGCTGCAGTATTTACAAATTTTCCGTGAAGGATTAGAAGTTAGTCTAAAGCCCTATATACACTATATACAGTTCCAGTGGATGCTGTATACTATTATCTAAATTTCTTCACATAGACTATCATGTATCTGCCCCAGCAAAGCTGATTAGTGAAGCAGCTTGACTCTGACATATCCTTTATGCCAGCCACAAGCTGCCTTGCACAGCCACCTTATTCACTGTGGAGACAGGCCTGAAGCAAGATTGTAACACAACAAATGCAAATGAGATGAGCCTTACACCACTTAAACCGAGATGGCTATAATATGTAACAGCTTAATGTGCCCACAGAAGTGATTGATACCCCTTCCATATCTCTAAAGAGCTTCAGTTTTGATGCACTCTGGTTTTAACTAATATTTCTTTCTACTCCTCTTCCTGGTGATGTCTTTCTCTTTATCCTCCATCTGGGGAAAGGAGGAAGAAAACAAAATGCCAAGCAACTTATCAAAGCCGGTTGTCTTTCCCAAGATCCTGACTCGATGAAAACAGAAATTTGGAGGTTCTCTTAATCAGTTCCAGGTAGTTTATTTAGACTATTCCAGCACAAGTTTGTCCCCTCGTAGATCAGTTATTGCTGATAATAAGCCACATAACTTCCTATGGAAAGAAGTGATGGTGGTAAACTGACCAACTGCTTGTGGTAGGGTGACACAGTCCGAGGGTCTCAAGGAACCATTGCCGTTAATCCCGACAGACCACAGCCCCACTGTCACTCTGCCTGAGCAGCAGATAGCCACAAATTTGGGGAGAATTTTAGGCAAATCTAACATCCTGTACTAGCCCAACCAAATGCTGCACTAACCTAACTGGCTATACATTTCTAATCAGTATTCGTTCCCTGTCCTTAAAATAAACAGAAAACAGATTTCTCCGTTTCCCCTAAAATCAATCTTTTGTCGTATCTGTCATGTTCTTTCACCCAATTCAGACTCTAAATTCAATTATTTTTGGCAAAAATTAAGTTTTTTTTTTCAAACCTTCGCACGAGTTTTTCATTCAATACTTGTGAGTAATGTGACAGACTTAACGTTGTGTTGCTTAGCAGTAATAAAAAAAAAAAAAAAAAAGAAGTAACTTTGTTAATGAATTGAGATGAATCAAAAATGCCTTATTAATTATTGCTTGCCTAGTAGGCTAAGCTTTGGCTCTTCACCTCACTGGCCCAGAGAACATTTCTTGCCTTTGGCCATGTCGGAGGGGCTCATTAAAACATCTCTTGGGAGCAGATAGAAATTGTTAGTGAAAAGCAATGGTCAGTGCCTCAGCTACAGCCCAGCAGGGAAGGGAATCCCTCATCACTGAGAGCTAACAAGGCTGTATGTATTACACCTGTAATCAAACTGCTCCGAAAATGCCAGGAGACCACTGGGCTCTCTTTGTGATTGGTGTAGTTATCTGAAAATGCTGAATCCAATCCATAATTGATGTGCACACATACAATTACAAGCCTCCAGATATCAGTTAAAATGTTTCAGTTGCAAGCCTTAAGGAGTGGTAAACCTTAACATGCATGGCATAAAATAAGGTGTTTGACATAATAAAAGTGAACCTGTTTTGCTTCCACGCACTGCCAGTTAAATTTTAATTGAATTTGCTACATTTGTTAACAGATGTAATTATGAAAACCTCACTGAAAAACAATGATATATGGATGGGCTTGGGTGTCTTGCAGACATTTTGTGAATTAATTTGTATGTTTAAATAAAGATCTACAACACTGTTTTGCCTGAGGGAAGTAAAATTTACTATGACATGTATTTTGACCTTGGGATATTGAAGTCTGAGAATTTTACATGTCCTGAGCTTCAGTTAGGAAAAGGTGAAAAACTTGTGCCTCTTGAAGACTTGTGTTCGCATCCGGCCTCCCGATGGTCTAGAGAAGTCCCAATTGCAAATTGCTTTCAAAGCTTGGCCTCCAAGTCAGTCATCCTCTAGTAGATGAGAAGCTGCAATGAAAGTAGTAGGTGGGGTGAAAGATGAATTAATTGAGCTGAGTAGAGAAATTTAGAAGTCAGTAGAATAACATCCTCCAGAACAATATATATCTGCTGTATCTGATCCAGTTAGTCTCAGGAGTCGTGTTTTCCTTTAATTTTTATATTTGCTTGCTTCTTGGTTATTGTATGAGAAAAGAAACCCTCTTCTGGGTATGATGTACGAGCAAAGTTCTAGAGGTGCTGAAGATTTCAATCACTCCTTTCTTGCTCTGAGGAGAGGACAGCAGGACTGAATGGCAGCTGTGTAATGGCAGAGCAGGAGAAAAGGCAAGTGGAGAAAAGTGAGGTTGTAAAACCAACGAACTACCCACCATAAATATTTTTGGGGTGCACCCATGAGTCAAAGATGGAACAATTATTATTGCTGTTCAAGAGGCCTTCCCTATTTTGTGAAGTGCTTTGATTTTGGGAAAAAAAAAAAAAAAAGCAGCTAGATCTGAGGGCAGATGTGAACTCTATATCACTAGCATTGAAAACCGATTCATCAGACGGCACCACGAAGAACAGGTTTTATCTGGTGATATTGTTTATGCTATATCTGACTCTAGGGCGTTCTTCTAAACAATTACAAGAATAAGCTAAAAGTTATATCAGCCATAAATGAAGGGGAATAACAGAATGCCTCTTTCCAGTGCGCCTGCCAGTGTTTGGACTCCTCTCTCTTAACCCTGCTAGGAGAGGTGTTCCTCTCCCCAGCCTGAACTGCTTCAAAATGTGAAGTTAGGTGGTCAGGCTCCCTGTGTAGACACTGGAAGGGGACAGCCATGCCCGAAGGGAAAGTTACCCCACCCATTCTAGAGTAGCAGATTTGTGCTTTGAAGGCAGAGGGAGCCCAGCTGAGGCTGAAGAAGGCAAAGGCTGAAGGTAAAATCAATCCTGCCTGAAGTGTCTCCTCTTTTTTCGGTTGGTTGGTTGTTTTGGTTTTTTGTTTGTTTGTTTCCTTGGGGTTTTTTTAAGTTTTCATTTGTAATCTCACTGAAGCCCTCACCACTAAAACGTTTTCCTGTCTGGATATTTGTTTCAGCAAGGCCTCATTTCACATTCTCTTTTAGTTGTACCCTTTTAAGAAATACAATGAACTTGGAAGGGGGAGGAGAAAAATTTCTGATCAAACACAATCTTGAAGGGTTGGATTGAGTGGTGTAGAAAGAGTTCAAATACCTGTTGATATTTATTTGAAGGCACATTTTGATTTCTATTTTATTTTTATACATGAGATTGAAAAGAGGAAAATAATACAAAATCATAGACCCTGGCAAATCCTGAAAAAGAGAAAATAAAATGTTTTTCTTGCTATTCCTAAACTGTAAGGCAGGTAGAGTTCTAATTGAATTTCAAACTATCGTTAGTCTGAAATTTCATCTTGCCACCCAAATCATCAGCATAAAGGCCTGTTTGTTGTGGGGATTGCATGTTTGACTAGAAGCACCATTTACAGTGGTAGAAGTCCTTTCTCCTGCGTGCTGTAGAAGCAGAGAACGAAAAAGACTATTCCCACCCTCTGAGAGCAAAAGGTTTAAAGTACATCATCAGTACAGTACAGTGTGACAAAACATCTGTGGTTTAATCTGTAGTGCTGTTCTGGTACTAAGAGGATATAGATACTGGGCCAAATATGTCCAGAAAACACTGTCTGTGTTCAGATCACATGAGATGTGAATTTGACCCATTGACTTGGGTGGTGTAAATGACAGATGCTGAGGAAGTGGACAAAAGTGGATTTCCCCCACCTTTGCCCTCTGTGAATTTCAGGGCTGACAGCAGCTCAGCTGTGTAATTCAGAACACCTCAAGGCTACTCTTAGCTCCACTGGCTTGTAACAGCCTCTGCAGGGCTTTTGTGCCACCAAGGGATTTCCAGCACATGTGCTATGGCCGTGGGCCCTGCAGTGGGGTGTGGAGCAGAACGAGATTGTTGGCTCTGCAGCACTTGGGGGATCCCCGGGCTCCAAGGTAATCCTCCAGCCTCCGTTAGGGCGGTTTTCCAGGATCTTTGCGCTGCTGGACTCAGAGCTGTGCTCTGCTTGTAAAGTTGCATCCTTGCCATTAAGTGTCAGAAGGCTGATGGGATGTTAATTTGTCACACAGGTTGTATTGCCAGCTGATGCAAGGATTTCTGCCGCCCCGGCTTCTGGCCTAAGCATTTGCAAGAGACTTGTGTCCACTTTCAAATTTTGCCTGAAGATGACCTCGGCCTTTGAACTGTTGCCAAATTGATCTAGATGTATATAATACATGGACTCATTTAGAAAAACCTGCATCTCCTCAGCCTTTTAATCAAATGTGGGATCAGTAATATCAGTAATCAGAGGCTACTAGTATGTCAGCGGAGAAGTAATTGAAGTTTCAAGAATTGATATCTGGTAGGGATTAAAATGACAGATGTCAATTACCGTACTGAACTCAGTGACTGTGTATACCTCTACATGTACTGCGTGTGCACGTGCATGTGCTGGGGTGGATGTAGCTCTCATACATTCAGGTGTAACAACCTTTATAATATAGATGCTGATATACGTGGTACAGTTTCCAATCAGAGCAAATATTGCTCCGAACTGACCATTTAAACTGCAAGCAAACGATGCTTGCAGCCTGTGGTCCCTGCTCTGAATACAAGCAGGTGAGGAATGGTGCTAAATGCTTTTGATGTTGCCAGCTCCCATTTGCCACCCAACTTTTTTCTCCTCCAAAACCTCTTAACAAACTTCAAAGGCCTCCTTGCTTCTTGCCTTAATCCAGTGCACTGAGACCTCTAGTTCAAAGAACTTTCCTTAAACCCTCTTCTTAAACTGCAACCAAAACTTTTTCTTTCCTTTCCACAAAGTAGCAATTACAGCTCTGTTGCGTGGCAATTGGGCTTGGGCCGATCAGCTCCTGCTATTAATTAATCTCACAAAGGGGGCTCATTTCCTGGCATTCAAATTGACAAGAGAGCAGGGAACAGAAAGCCCTTTCAAAGCAGTTCCAGTTAACTGAGGGAAGAGGTATCAGAAGAAAGAGCCCCACAGTATTTGAGGTAGAGGGCACATTTGATACTGCCTATGCTTGCTACTGATTGAATGATTTTGTTAAGGAGAGCTCTTTACTAATCTTTTACCTGCAAAAAGCTCAAGAGCAAGTAAGTGCAGCACAAATATTGCTAAATTGTGGCAGAGAGGCTTCACAGGCCAGGCTTTCGATTTCACTCTCCCGGTGCATCTTCTTGAGCATTATACTTACTTTAAACAGAAAGTGTTCACTTTACTAACACAGAAAAGCTCTTGGAAGAAGGGGGGGAGAGATGAAGAGGCAAGAAAGAAGAATAGCAGACAAGAGATTAAAGCTTTTTATTCAGTATCTCTTTCGTATTCAAATTGTGCTAAGGGCTCTGTGAAAGTTAGAAGCAAGCTTGTTCAGGAGGGCTTCTAAAGTGTGTACATGGATTTCATGGGAATAGAAAAGAAGCCACGGACTGGGTAATGAAAGAAAGATAAGATGTCCTATATAAAACAACTCAAGAGTGGTTCAATTACTTCAGCAAACCATCAAGCAAGCTTTGAAGATTTGAGGAAACACTGTTAAAATGTAACAAAAACCTCATGTTGCAGGTTTTGTACAACTATATGTTTGTATACTGTGTGAATTACTTAAGCTATATTCCCTCTGTGAACGTTGTTTACTTCTTTGGGCTTTTTATTATTATTTTTCAGGAAGAGCTATGTTTGTCTGGAAGAGTTATGGAAAATGAAACATTCACGTTTGATCTTTGTATCTCCGTGAAAGGGAGTGTGCCATAAAAAAAAAAATGGCATCATTGTTTACAAAAATAAGCCTGGGAATTAAAGGTCTGTGTCTGACAGTTTCATGTATTTCTCTTTGCAGTTAAAATAGCCCTCCTGACAAAGGCTAAATGGTATAAGAAATAATCAACTGCTTTCACCCAGGGAAAGGTCTGAACTGAAGAATTTGCCAGCTATAAAAATAAAAGTCTGCAGTTTAGACAATACCTATTTTTAATTGCAGCTATCTCTTTCTGTCTCTGTCTCCTTCGCCTCCCCAGTCTTCTGTGTCTAAGGCTTGACAAGTAACATCAAACATGGCCCAAAAAACAAAACTAACCAACCATGGCCTGCAGCATCCTTCAACCAAAAGTCACCTTTATTCAAGCTTTGCCATCTAATTTGCAGCGTTTCTGTTTGCAAACTTCAAGCAGAGGTCCTAAAACTCTTACGGTATAAAGCTTTCCTGGTTTCTGTCCGGTAAGATTGTGATGGAACGATTTAATACTTTTAGCAGTCGTCAGCCACAGACACCCCTGTGCTCTGACTTCAGAAAGGTAGAGCTGAGACCACTTCTTTATTTTTCCTAAGTTTATTTTGTAGGGGTTTTTTAATGCGTTCTGAATAATACCTCTGTAAGGCTCTCAA
The DNA here is from genome assembly GCA_033439905.1 of Ceryle rudis. Lineage (NCBI taxonomy): Eukaryota > Metazoa > Chordata > Aves > Coraciiformes > Cerylidae > Ceryle > Ceryle rudis. Next base: position 61,545 of record JAAGNO010011961.1, read on the forward strand.
TTTAAAGTGCAACTCAATCTCCTTCTGTGTCGTGTCCTGAAACAGTGCTAAATTACCTTTAATAGATTATTGTTTTTTTAATTTAGTTGGGTCAAATAGATGGCAATGCTATATCCCATCAAGTGAAAGACAGCAACGACTTGTTTGGTTGAACCAAAGTAAACAAAGGCAGTTCTCAGGTCCTTTTCTCACAAGAGAAAAAAGAAATGTCACCATCAAAACTCATCAACTCATGGAGACAGTGAAAAACAAGGTAAAAATGAAACCTAAAAAACCCAAAGGAAATCTCCATTTTCCTGCCCCGTGGTTGAAGAAAGTCATATAAACTCATTAAGCATAGCATTAACATTCAAGGGATTAGCAACCAAGATTTTTTGTCAGTGAACTGTCAAAGATCTCACGGTTCTCTAAAAACTCAGAGCATTAACTCGAGACCTCAGATGGTCATTAAAATACAGCACTGCTCACTTTACTCAGGATTTGAAAGTCCTCTTGGCTTCACAGATACTCAAAGGTCATATAAATTTTGTTTTGCCTTGTAGTCGTTTAATCTCTTAGTGGCACATGAACAAACCACCTATGGTCAGCAGTTCTGTTTTGCCTCTGCGTCTCTAAATGTCTGCTATGACTGGGAAGCAGTGGTGTCAGTGCCCTGCTGGCTGGTTCCTGGGCTTTCCCTCGAAAGGTTGGCTGCAGAAAAGGACTGTGATGAGAACAGACGTATTGGGTAAACCAATACACCAACATGGAAAAGTCTTAGATACACAAAGGCAAGCACTAGTGATGGCTGGAACATCTTTTAAAAGTAGCTTTTTTTTTTAAAAAACAAACAAACAAACAAACAAACAAAAAGTGGATAATACAGAAATCAAAACCTTATCCAAGCCTTTACCAAAATTTTTGAATGAGTTTTAAAAAATCATTTTTATTTTAAAAAAAGCAAAAAAAAACCAACCCAAAACAAACAACCAAACAACAGGAAAAACCCCCAAACAACTCAAAAATCCTATCTGAAAGAAACATCTTGGATTACCTCACTTCAGACATACCAAAACATGTTTCGAATGAGCCATAGTTCATGAGTTAGAACTCATGAATATAGGACCATCTACTGCTCCCCATCCCTACTGGAAGTCCTGTCAGCCACAGAAGGAGGCCAGAAGAAACAAATAAAGAAAAAGACCATTTCTATGTTGCAAATGAACTTTCTTTTTTCCTTAATTTTTTGTAATGGTCGTTACAATATACTGGTAAAACATAAGTGCAATTTGGACTATTCCTGTACTATAACCGTACTTTCTTCATTCTGTTGCCCCCATTCCCCTTGAATTTTGCCTCTTTCCTTCTTTTGTATATCACTATCTTTGCCTCTGCACTTGATTCTCCAGTAATTTAGATTCTAGTGGAATTACATCAGTTCATCCTCAATGGATGATCTCTATATACCCTTCAGATAGTGACATTAAAATCCTTCAGACTCCTGGATTTCATATACATATATGAGTCTGCCATACTCTTCCTGGTGTGTTTGGGATTCTGCACCACGTATGACCTTTTTCAGCCGAGCAACGTCTCGAGTGTACTTTCAACATTGCAGCAAATAAGATAACTAAAACAAACAGGCAAACTAAGACTTCACATACAGTTCCATGCCACTTGTTATGAATACCTTGGTATTACCAGTCAGTGCCTCTATCCCCCTCACTAAAACAGTGAGAGACAATCTTTAATTACAGTTGCAAAAGGGTCCCCTGGCTTCTATTGTCTTTCTCTGTCTTTCTCTTCTTCACAGCCTACTCTTTCTCTCTCTGTTCTGTTCCTTTACCTAAGTTAGGGTGCATGCTTGTTGAAGCAACACTTGCTATTTTATGGGCTCTGATTAGCATACATAGAAAACTCCCATCCCCTTGGAAGTCGATGCATATACAAACAGGTGGCGTGTAACTCCAGAACTTACCTCTCTGCCTCTAAAGGGTGTGAGGAAGCAAGTCTTCAAAAATCCAGGTTCTTTGGATACTCTCACTAGCGATGTGACTTCCCTTGTGTTTGATTAAAGTATTCCGTTGCCGTAAATGTGATTTAGGCTAGGTATCGAACATCAAGGTTTTGGTTTGGTTTGGTTTTTTTAAATAAAATACAAAACCTGTATGGAAAGAATTCCTTGGATTCTCTCATTTTAGATATGCCAGGGAGGAAAACAGTTCTCACACTGTCTGAAATCCTCTCTGATATCTAATGAAAAGACAATTTCACAGGAAATAAATAAAAAGCCTCTGATTAACTGACCGACAAAGCAAAGGTCCTTCTCTCTTCCTAAAATGAGCAGTTCCCTTCTCTATCAGCTTAATAAAATTGTCCAGGGCAATTTTGCTGGTTCTGAACTTGATATAAAGACAAATACCATTCTTGTGAGACTATAAAGCATACCACTAGATCAATAGAGCATAGGAAATCCTCCAGAGATACAGTCTTGTTTATGGTCAGAGAAGCCTTTTTGGGGGTCAAAAAGGAGGGTTTCACAGTATTCACGTTCATTAGAGTAAGTATCAGCCTAGAGGAGCCCTAATTTCTTTGAGACCGCAAAAGAGATTCAATTGAAACCTAAGCCCTTTTTCAATTGTGGTACTGGAATAAAAGATTCTATGGCAAGTATCTTGGAGACGGTGGAAACGGCTGCTCGCTTTTTTATGCATAGTTCACTGATTACCATCTGCCTGATTGAACCCTTATAAACTTGGAACAGACTGAAATTTTATTGAGTGGACTTGCTGAAAGGTCTCTGAAATACATGTATACGATGCCTGTGGGCATATAGATGAGAAAACAGGTGGGGCTTCACCAGGCACTACTCCTACTACCTGAGGACTGATAATAAAAGCTACTCAGGGTCATGATATCAGGTGATAGGTGTCATTTAGTTCTTGTGCTGTCCACTGGACTTGGAGAGCAAAACAGAATTCAGTGATCAAAGGAGCAATAAACACGTAACAGTTATAACTGAAGATTTTCTGAGCTTTTGCATAGGACAAATAGAGTTTTTAACCTGGAAGGTCTGTCGAAGTGATAGGAAGAAGGGGAAAAACTAATATATGAGTGGGGTTTTAGAACAATACATTAAAAAAAAAAAAGTTCTAGTAATTCACCACAGTTAAAGGTGACTTACTCCATTAAATGGTGTAACTATTTGCCACATTCTGCTTTACAGTGCCTTGAAATCGGGCTCACTAGTGGCACAACATGGGATTCCAATGTCTTTACTAAAACTGAGTCATGTCTTCCTGATTTCCAGAGGATGAGGGAGCAACCACTTAGGGTGGATAAAGAGTTAGACTCTTCTCCCCTTTCCTGCCAAGGCCTCCATGTTTCACCATGTGAACACTCAGCAAAGCCAGCAGCAGGCAGCACAGAAACATGACTCAGCAGGATGCTCAGCAGGATAAGTAGGTGCATTTTAATGCTTGGCTGATCCAAATTTTTCAGTTTTGACTAAATAACATACTTCAGGTTTGCATCAAGTTAACCCCACTTGATATATTTAGTAAAGATAAAATACGCCCACAGAGGTCATCTGGCTCAGGAGAGATATTTGGAGTGTGGGAGAGAGAACAGAGATGATGCATATGGAAAACAAGACAGCATAGCTACCTGAATGGGAGGCAAAATGTGAGGTAAGTAAGAATATCTGAGAAATGAGGTTCTGACCTGGCTTGGTTTCCTCTTGTCACCCGTTATATAAACCGTGCATCATCACCACAACCAAAGAAAGATATGGACTATGATCACTGAATATGGAGAATTTTATCAGCGCATGATAATTACAAAAGCACCTGTACAGGATATAAATGTGCTGGCATATGGAGGAAATTTTTGATGTTTGATAGCCCTTAAAATTTCTCATTTTTCACGACGATGGAGATATCTAGGTTATTGTTGTACAGTATACTGCACAAACAGAGGTACAAATTCTGGTTTTATTTATTAAGTAGCAAGATTTAACGCTTTAATAGCACACAACGGCTTCCGCCTCTTCTATTTGGATAGTTCATGTATCTCGTTTATAAAAATTATAACAGCACACGAGTAGATGTTGGGCACGTTAAAAAAAAATGTGGGAAGGCAGTGGTGGCTTTCTCTCAAGGTATAATCAATACACCCCTCTGAGAAACATTTGTACGGTGACTATAGCGTTAGAGCTATAGCACTTGTTGGATAATGTATCTAACTGATCTTAAAAGTGGGAGGTTCATGACTTCAGTCTGAAACAATACTCACACCTGGTATCTGGGGTTATTCTTTACAGATCTGGACTTATATGCTGATTTTCTATGAAAAAGAAAAAGATAAAACATGTAGAGGAGAGGTACCTGTGTTACAATTATTTACCAAGCCGTAGAGAAAAATATACTGAAATCCAACTTTGAAGTTCCCTAGGCAAAAATGTTTTATTGGACCCAGTGTAGGCAACTGCTGCTGACAGCTAAGACTGCGGAGAGTAGAAATGCCCAATGTTTAAAAGGGCTCATTTATTGACCAAGTACTAGAAGGGCAGTAAATAAATCAAAGGAGGAACTTAAAAGACCCTTAAAATAAGGAAAGGTAAAAGCCCTGACCCGAAGATTAAAGAATTTATTTTGCATAATTATTGTTGTGATGTGTTGTTTTATTCAGTGTGCTTATACATTCCTAGGATTTGCTGTGAGGATTATTTCTAGCTGTACAATGTCAGCTGCAGACTGTGGTGCTGGGCCTTTCCGTTGCACACCTTGGCTTGACTCATCCCCCTGACCTGAAACGAGGCAATAAGCTGAGTAGTACTGTTGACACCACTTATCAACCTAACTCCATTAAGGAAGGAGCATAAGGAATATGGGAGAAGTTGGTGAGGTCTGTGACATTTAATTTAACAGCGATGCTGTTTAAACATGTACAGTATTAAGAGTTCACTCCAGAAAAGCAAATTGCCTACGTAGCTGTTTATCTCTAGTCTACTCTAGGCTGGAGAATCTTTATGAGTTCAGTGAGAGAGTGATAGGGTGGATTTACTTATTTTAGACCAGAGAAGATAGCAAACCTGCAGCACACAACAAATATTGAGGTTGTAGGTGCATGTAGTTCTCTTAGCCAGGAAAAATCTGCTCTGGAATAACCTGTATAAGCTTCGTGATTTGATTTTCCAGTTTTACAGGTACCGTTTGCACAGTATTCAAGAGACTGAAGAAAAAAACCATGCAGTTTGTACCCAACCAAGTGTGTTTCTAGTACTGCCGAGTAGCATCCGGTAATGCTGAACACCATGTTTTATGTTGTTTATTTTCAGTCTGTCATCTCCAGAACAGTGTTTTTCTGCCCTGAAATAAGTAGCTGGTGTCTTGTGGATGTCCCAAGGATGTGGCAGTCTTTGTTATTCTAGGAAATGGGACCATTTGTTCAAACAGCATCAAATGATGTAACCTTGAAGACTTAGAATAAGAAACATAGGCTTCTCCATAAGGCCATTCAGAGAACATAGGTGAGGATCCTGCTCCAAATCTTCTGCTGGACTAAACAGTCTCACTTCTATGGATAAGTAAGGAATACTTAAGTAAGGAACATTTAAGGTTCCTGACCCCTGCTTACAGCCTTCTGAAAGTTAGTTACATTCTCAGACTGAACCGCCTGGGGCCTGTCTGCACATGAACAGAGAGGGAGGGAGACAGGTGTCCTCTGCAACTTATCTTGCCCATCTCAGGTTATCTTGAGATGGGGTAAATTCTTCCATGAACCTGTGTCTCTCTCTTGTAGAAGTCTTGGCACCTAGTTAATAATATATGCCTACGTACTAGCTGTGAATGAAACCTTTACTTCCATTTTTTTGTTAAATATTAGTTAAGGAGTATTTTCAAAGCGAGCGGGGTGTGAATGCTAGTTTACAGCAGATATAGGTTGTCAGGCTCTTACCTCCTCTTCTTTCTGACTGAGGCTTCCCTACACATACCCTGTCTCCTACAAAGGCTTTAAGTTATATGACTTCCATGATGTTTGTCCCCAGCTTCTCCCATATGGTCTTACAGAGGCTGTAATCTTCCAGAGAAGCCTTGACCATAGGAAAGGATGGAAGTCCTATTGAAACGTGCTGTGTGGCAGTGGATTTCATCTTGAACTTACTTATAAAGTAAAATTATGGTTTTATAAGTAATGTCTTCCAAAGGGAATTTTCATAAATCCCTTATTCTAACAATTTTTGTATTTAAAGAATAAAAAGTCAGCAAAATAAGTAATCACTGAAGGTAATGATATACAACAGTGAAAAAACAACCAAAAAAATCTAGGAGAAAACAAGCCTTCCCAATGGTTTACAGTAGAAGGCCACAAAACAGGCTCCAGCATAAAATAATGAGAGGAGTATGCATCATTTAAAAACAACTAGATATAATACTTGAAATAATCCGAAAAATATTTCAAGTTCAGCAATTTGTTTGCGGTCTCTGAGGTCTCATGCTGTGTACACACTAGTCACAAATAATTAGTGTGCACTATAGTAAACAGATACTGAGAGTAAACGGTCTTCGAGAGAAATCGTTTCAGGTGTATTTTTCTTTTTACATCTATTATGCACAAGAAAATTCTGATAGCTTGTTGAGGATCTGAAAACGTTTGAAATATGTAGTGGTTAAGAAATTAAAAGCGAAATTAAAAGACACTAAAAAGGTAAATACGCCTAGCTGTTGGTATGCCAATTATAGTTTCAGTTATGGTTTTTCTACAAATTCTACATAACCATTCAACTATTTATTATGTGTAGAACGGTGAAAGGAAATATAGTAGTCTACAATACATGCATTTCTAAGGTACAGCAAGAACATCCTCCTCAGCAAAGGGTTACAACATAATATAAATCAACTTCAAACTCATAAAAGCAATAACTTACATGTATTTTATTACCATAGGCACATTTATTAGGATTAAAGTTTTACAATATCATAATACCCCTGCTGGCTCACCTTAAAGTACTAATGTGATAGGAACACCATTAATAAACATATATCATACGGTAGGTATTTTCTGGAAAAGAGTGGCTTTGAACCCCAGGTATTGTACATTTCATGAAGAATTTTTAGCTGCTGTTCAATATTCATCCCCAAGTCATAAACAAAAATAAAGCAAATAGGTAATGTTTAAACAAAACACTTCAGCGTGCCCCAAAATGACTAAATATTGCTACCAGTTTTCTCCCTGAAACACATCCTTCAGCAAAACAGAAAATCTGTATGCCTTTGGTGCTATCCTTGCAAATGGTTATTCCAGAACATACTCTCAGTGTTCTGAAAAAAAAAAGTGGGTTTAGTCATGTATTCTTTTCAGTAAGTTATTTTAAGGGCATATTTGAATCAAAATTTTTATCGTTTTTTCAGGCACTGGGTCTTCAATATCGCTAATCATTAAGTCTATCGTGACAGGAATATCAGAAGGCATTGCAACTTTAACAAAAGATAACTTAAGTTTTCAGGGTATCTCAACCACACAGTAAAGAGTTAGTCTAGAATTTGGCAGCTTTCTTTCACTTTCCCTTTTTTCCCCTGTCTTTTTTATTTTGCTGTTAGCAATTCTAGCTGGTTGAATTACATTCAGCTCTACCGAACCTCTACTGAATCCTCTGTAGAACACTCCAGATGTTCTTCACCTTTATGTAACATGCACTTTTCCAGCTGTTCATTATTGGTCTTCATGACTTCATTTTGGCAATAACACATAAAGTAAAGGGCACTTCGGGGAAATATTTGATATAAAACTATAGCAGTCATCGACTTAATGTGTTTTGGGATATTTCGATAGCATTTGTTTATCTAGTACATCACTGTGGGTGGGATTCATCTCACCTAACTTCAGACATCTATAATCTCATCTAGTCATGCCATGGTCTTCTAGAGACTGATAGGCACATTTAGGACATCAATCATTTGACAAAATTCTACTTTGGGAGGAGATGAACCATGCCCAAAAAATTCCTGTCCTACCCACTCACTGATTATAAAGGCTAAGGTGATTAACTCAGATACGGATGTCGGATTTGAAAACATCTACATTTCATCTTTGTGTCTTGCGCAGATATAAGAAAGTCTTAAGCTCCTGTATAGATATTTTTAGGATTAGCATGTCTGGAGTGAGAAGTGAGGCTGATATAAGGAAGAAAAAGAGCAGAACAATCTGAGCAGAGGCACTGCTCAGAATTTTTTGGGGCATGTATTTGGCTGAGGTAATTTCAGGGGTTTTCTGAATAGCTGATGCTTGTTCTTAAGGATGTGAAGACTGTCTACTGTGTTTGCAATGCACTGCTGCTTGACTGGGATACGCCATTTTGAGTGCAAGAGAGGAGTAAGCAGGCAAAGACATAGAAACCTACCTCTTCCTGACAAAGCCAGAATTCTCAAGGTAACAGGCCGCCTTTGTGAACATGGGCAGAGAAGCCCGAAGAGCGGGGAAGTCCATTCTTCACTGAATGGCCTTAAGTCCTAGGGGATCATCCTTCAGGGTCGTCTTGACAACCTGTGCGCTCTGCAAATGAGTCTTTCCAGAGGATCTGCTGGAATGGTATCATTACACACCACCAGTCACGTATCTCATGGTGTCTGCTCACCTGAAAGGTAGTTGGACTACACGTCCTTTCAAGGTCCCTTCCCACTGAAACCATTCTATGATCTTAACACTGCTTACATCCTTTTGCCACCGTCTCCCTCTTTGCTGAAGAAGACACCTGCCTATTGGAATAAAAATGACCACAAGGCAACTTCTGAGTGAAAATAAAATGCAAATATCTGATACTGTGAGCATTATCGAGTGAGTATACAAATAAGCATTGCCATCTGTGATAGTTTTTTCAAATGTGATTTTCAGGATCTGTTTTATTTTCTGTTTTCCGTGAAGCACGAAAATTGGAAAGTTTTAGGGAAATCTGGCCTGAAGCATTTGCCACTGGTATATACATTTCTTCTTCGCAAACAACATTCACTTATTTCATTTGAGCACTTTCCTCTTCCCGTTCCCTTTGTCAAAGAAAACCAGTTGATTGTAGGGAAAGGATGCTTACTGTGAGAACAAATTGGCATGGTATTTTGAAGATCAATATTGATTTTTCCCATTCAATGCATATTTTATTATTAATTGGATGTTGGACTATTCTTATTTGGATATATGCAAATATTTCTGAACTTTTTTACTTAGAAATAATAACAAAAAGTAATTTTAAAAAAACGCATTTCAATATACATGGAAAAACAAACCTAGTTTAGATTTTGGACAGATGGTCTGATTTGGTGCAGCTGAAAAATAGCACAATTAAACCCTAAATATTGTATGTTTCCCCACTGCGTGAGTCAGAGGTCAAACATAGGCATTTATTTTTAATTTTGCCAGAAGATCTTGTCTAGTTCACCATATAGAGCAAAACTAAGCAAGATTAATGCATATTCCTGACTAAGTATGATTGGAACTTTCTGCTGGCATTTATATATAGGTTTAAATTCATTAAAACGTAACTATCTAATATTTGTTTTATATGACTGAATTAATTACATTTGTAAATGTTAACACTCAATGACAGGTCTACACAAATCACCTCATTAAAATACAAGTACACTGTGTGCCTGAACTCTTAATTTTAACTTGTTTTTTAGCTAACATCAACATAACTGTTGACGGTAAAAACATTAACCTTTTGAAAAGTTTGCTTACCATTTCCTGTATATTCCTTGTTCCCAATAAAGGAATTCTTAAAGAAACAAAGACAACAAACTGGCCGGACTTTGAATGCAAGCCAACACCAACAGAGGAGTGCAAAGATACAGTCTGGTAGATGATTTCCCTTGTCCTAATTGAGAAAAGAGGGAATGCAGGCTGTAGAAATCTAAGTGCTTTCAAGCTTGTAAAAGTTATGATGGAGAAAATTTAACATCTTTGTGTTCGCTCTTTTATGATCTCCTCTAAAAAAAAAAGAAAGATAAATACAAGTGGGATCTAGTGACTATACCGTTCTGGTGCTAGCAGTTGGTATGAGAGAGACCCTGTTCTTGTGCTTACAGGTGATTCTATTTTTCCACTTTACTGCCTTCCTAAGCTATGCTTCTGTTGCACAGTACGGCATGGATAAACTACTTCCAATTTGTTGTGGTTTTTTTTTTTTAATTTGTTTGTTTGCTTTTCTGCTCCTTTTTCCATCCAAGTCATTCAGAAGTCCCACCTCTCCTTAAACCTTACTGATGTTTCTATCTTTACCGGTTTCTGATTGTCCTAGAAGATTTTCAAATGAGAAACAGTGTTTTCGCCAAGTCTGTTAGTCTTTTGTCTAAAAAAAAAAAGGAAAATCCGTTCAGTTCTAACAGTACCTTCTGTGTCTCCGGAGGCAGGTTTGGTAAGAGCGTGAATAAGCCCTCTTCTGCATTTGAGTAATACCAGTTAGGCAGATGATCACAAGCCAGCGTACATCACACTCTCCGACTAAATACACATGCCACAGAAGAAAAGCTGGGTATTTAGGTTAGCAAAGGGGAATGGCAAGACTCGGCTTCAAAATTATTAGCCAAGCCTTCCTTCTTAAAGAAAATGCCTCAGGAATTATAATGCCCATGAGGTACATGCAAACCGATTTTCAGTAGCTAGTGCTGGCTCCAAAGACATACACTTTTTGATTACTTGACACTCAAAATATTTAGCTTGGAACTTTGAAAATGGTGAGCTTCTCTGGGGCTTCAGACTTCATGGTATTGCTATTTCTAACCTTATACTCAGATTTTACAAGCCGGATACTTGGCATCGTGTCCTCTGCCAGTACTAAACAAATACATTGTAAATGATACGTGTGAAGTGTGATGTAGAGAAAGCAGTTATAGTTCATTATTACTCTCTTCCAGCTCTGCTTTAAAGCTAAATAGGTCAATGTAGACTACCCTAGACAATGTGCTAATTTAGATTCTACCTACACATCTACAAAACTACTTAAAATTTGTGGTATGCTTGCTTGTTTTATTTATAAAAATTTCCTGTCAAAGGAAATGTCTTTGATCAGCTGAAAAATGGAATAAAACATTAAAAAAAAAAAAAAAAAAAAAAAAAAAAAAAAAAAAA
>JAAGNO010011962.1:0-48283 GCA_033439905.1 Ceryle rudis
GAGAAGAGAAGAGAAGAGAAGAGAAGAGAAGAGAAGAGAAGAGAAGAGAAGAGAAGAGAAGAGAAAAGAAGAGAAAAGAAGAGAAAAGAAGAGAAAAGAAGAGAAAAGAAGAGAAAAGAAGAGAAAAGAGAAAAGAACCTAACCCAGAGTGGTTCTTAATTTCTTCTGAAATAAGCAGTCAAAGGTGCTGCAATCCTTTTGTAAGATCTAGTCCTATTTTTTCCCTTGACACATACATGGATGGCTTTAGCACTTATCAGCCCTTTACGAACAAGTATCTAGACATCAAAAAACTACAGTAAAATTGATAAAGAAGTCATGATCCTCACCTTCCAGAGAAGGTAACTGACTCTAAGACATTAAGACCAAACTGTTACCAAGATCTGAACACGTGCAGACATACTTAATGACAAGCAGGTGATGTAAGAGTTATCAAGACTGAGAACATCAAAGTACTACTTAAGATCTGTGAAGATAGATGCCCAAGTCTGAAAACACTGTTTAAGTTCATATTTATTTTCCAAACATTTAAACCGTGCACAGTAATATTTATTTATCTGAATATGTTTACAGACACTTTAAATTTGTTTTATTTTTTGATTTTTCTTTCTGTGAGATGAAGGTGCCTTTTTCAGTAGATTTGTGGTTTGCTTCTTCCAGAAGAGGAGTTACTTCTGGGCTAACAAATTTCCATTTAATAATGCATGCATTTTCCTCTTATGAAGCTAGATAGTTTTTCCATCACTTGTACTTCAGTATTTCTGAAACCAGGTGTTAATTTTCAGGGGGATAGGAGGTTTCCAAGCATCTGCCAGGACTAATATAGCAGCCAGCAGTAAACGCTGAATAAGCTTAGGTACAAAATCTATACCATCTGGTTTCAGGAGTCCACAGCCAAAAACCGTGAGGCCAGTTCCTTTCATGTCCAGAAATCTCTCCGCTCATTGGGAATTGTGAAATGGATCTTACCTTTGCATTACCTTTTAATTCACAACTCGGAGGAAGATTCAAATAATGGTCTTAAGAAAACATTGCATAACTGTAAAATGGGAAACTAAGTAATATGCTCAGGTTTCATAATAAGGCAGAAGAATACTACTTGACAAACTGAGATCAAAGTCCTTGCTCAGCCTCACAGTAGTCCAGTTTTCCAAGCTGCTCTTTCTCAAAGTTGATGATAGCTACCAGTGTTCAACACAGAAACAAAGTCCCTTAGAGAAATGGTCTCTTTAGATCTGTAAGTCAATAAGGACATCCAAAATGAAGCCCTTTCAGGTATGATTTAAGACCAAGAAAGTAAGGAATGATTTCCATCTTGTCTGCCAGTGAGGAAATACTTCTGGTTCCTCCAGTGTCTGAAAAGATCGACTATGTTCTATGTGAATTGTTATACTGAAAGTTTTGTTAGAATGTAACTTAAGAGAGACTTAGTTCAGAGACATGAATATGATGGCATAGATATAGCCACTCTAGAGATACCTGAGGAGATCCAGGCAACAGAACTTCCAGTAAATTAAGTGTGGAAAAGGACTGTTTCCTGCTATTTTTAAAGTCCAAATCATTTCACCCTGTCAGGCAGTCATTCACAGCAGTACGTCACTTTCTTTTCAAAGCCATGAAGGTACCAAGCTACCATCCCGTCCAAAGGGTCATTAATATCAATTAGCTTTTTATGTCTGGGTTATATATAAAAAACATTATAAGAAGAAACCATGCAACACTATTTTTCTTTTGCTATCATCACCGCTTTTAACACACTGATTAAATCATTGCTTTAACTGGACGATTAAACCCTTTTGAGAAGGGACTGCCATGTATTTGGCTAGAACACAGTATAATGATTCCCCAGTCCACAGTCACTATCTCAGTGCAGATAAATCAGCAATGATAGTGCTGTTGCATTCCTGGTAACCACGGGGTTGTCTGCACTGCTGTATAACAAGATTGTCCTAAGTTCCATACAGCAAGTCAGAAGAGCTCCATCATCTGATCTAGCAGCAGGTTTAACTGGAGACACTTTTAAGGATGGGCAGATGAATGTAGATCAGACTAAACTGAGTCAGGAAAAAGAAAATATTTAAAAGCCTGATGTTTTCTTTCAGCACTGTTCTCCAGAAGTCTTAATATTCTGAGGATTCATTCTGACTCCTTCATGGCTAGTAGTCAAAACATATTTTTGTATCTGTGTCTAGGAAAAGTAAAGTGATGATCCTTCTGATCATATACACTGCAATAGCATTTGATCATAGACTCCAGCCAGAGCACATTCTGAATTAACAATTGAACATAACCAGACTATTTTATGATGCACTGTGAAATATCATTTCAGTAAAGGCAGTGATTTTGCTGTGTTCATGCCCTGAAGCAATAGTGCTATAATAAATCCCAAGATAGCACTCAATGTACTTTAAGAGAGAACTTTAGTCACCTTAAAAAAATGTAAAAGGCTGTGGTCCAAAGTCCCACTTATCTCTGAATGTATGATAAATTGTTGATCCACAGATAGTCTTCTCTATTGCATCCGTGAAGCATCTGTAACTGATAACTTAAGCAACTGTAGTGCACTGATATTTTTGGAAATGGCCACAAAACACACATCAAAATAGTGACCAGTCACTGGTAACTGATGATTATATTCCAGAGAAGTGTCTCCTCACTCTTGAAGCTGTAGGACCCACACATGAAATGTAGGACTAGTCCACAGACTGCAAAACCCCTTAAAGAACGGATGTGGCACAAAGTTCAACCAGATCCAATGGGCTTTCCTGTTAATGTATTTCATTATTCAATGTAGTTATCAGTATCTTCCCATCTGATTCTTTCTGATACTATGAAAGGTTCAGGGACTAAATAATACCCAAAACCATGGATGTCTATTTCACATTTATCTGGTCAAGTTCCCAAAATTCACAAATCACTTTTAATACCAGAGAGAACATCTTTCAGTGAAAGCAAGTACACGCACAGCCTCTATCCAAGAAGAAGTAGCAGAAATTGTATCACTCACTCTTCTTCAGTGTTAACAGCCAGAGGGAATACACTCTGGAAATCAATTTTCTTTTACGGGAACTTGGTGTGGGTAATTGCTTGATGCGTTCAGCTTCTGTATGGCCCAGATTCAACGAGACACTTAAAAGCATGGCTGACTTTATTCATGTGGGTATTTAGGTATGTGCTTAAGTACCTTGCTGAACCGGGGCTTATGTTAGGTCATAAGTATTTATTAGATCGAGCATCCAGGCAAAAAATGTCTGTTTTTCCTAGTTACACCACAGATGAGTGCAGTCACACAGTACGTTTGGAAGTGCCTGCAATGAATTTATCAGGTGATGTTACCCGAGGCAAGGGAAAATACATTCTTGTTCTGTTGGAGAAACATATTAATTTGCCTCCTCAGTACAGACCCTGCAGACCACTCAGAGGATCTACATGGGCCAAACATCAACCATACAGGATAAAAGAGTAACATTTTATTTAAATATTTATGCTGCTGTATCTATCAGTTTAAGCTAATCTTATGCCCTATTGTATTAGACACCGCAGAGAAACATAAGGTCCCTGCTCCAAGTAATTTACATTCTTAAGAAGTATTGCCTGCCAGGGCTAAGTAATCGGAGAGCCATACGTTTGCCACAATGAAACACTTACCAAGATAAATCAAAAAGCAGATAATTTAGGAAGGAAAAATTAAGTGCATGACTTTTTTCGTCTTTAAACTCTGGCTATTAGCCCAGACATTAGCCTATCTAACCCACAAGTGACTTAAGTTGTTTAGGAAACACAGTGACTCCAAGCATTGAGGAAATATCACTGAGCAAAATTTTTGTATTTTCTTGGAAGAGAAAATTTGATTCATATTGTGCTGAGTTTGCTCTGTTACTGACTACTAACTCCGTGGCACATTTTAGACACAAAGATGTGAAGACCCCGTGTGTTGTTTGAGGTCCTGTGGCAAAAGAGAAGACAACACTTGCAGCTGCTAGCTTTTGCAGGCCCCACTAGAAAGGCAGAATCTGGCTGGGAAAACTGGCACCTTGCTCAGGCTTTGACAGTGTTTGAAACTCATACCCATTGCAAGTGAACCAAGTTCTTTTTCCTTCTCTACCACTGTGTAACTTTTCTCTGCATAAACTGCGGTATTGCACTCTGCACTTTACTGTCTTGGCAAGAATATTTACAAAATCTTGAGACTGTTACAGCTTAACCAAGAGAATGTACCCATCTAATCAATCTATGCTTAGAGAGGAGCCAGTCCGTGCATGCATGGCTATGACAGAGCCTGAGCACATGGGAAAGAGACTAGGAGACAGAAGAGGGAGCTGCAATTCCCAAGGAAAGCAGGACAGAACCTAGGACACAATCTCTTGTGCAACCAAGTTTCATCAGTTCCATTCCTCACTTACTGCATAATTATCTTCCGTGACTTGCTTTTAATCAACTGTAATTAACAAAAATGTTTCCTAGTGTCTTGATTTTGCCTCAACACAACGACTTCAGTTGTTTGGCTTTTTCAGAAGGGCAGACTACATTCGGACTGATTGCTTCTAAGCAATTCAGCAAGATTGGACACTGGTCTTGTGAGCTGTTGTGGTGTCTTTTTCTGGAACCAACCCCCCAACACACACCACACCACACCCCCCGAGCAGTAATATATTGATGCTAACTTTGTGAACTGAAATGTCACTCTTCTTATTTTCATTCAGACTTACTGTAAAATTTCATTGACAGTGTCAGTTCATATTATAAGGTTTATTCATGTCTTGGTATGAAAATTCTTTGCTGTTTACAAAAAGCCACAGATATATTGTTATGGATTTTAAAAGTGGTTAGGTACTATTGACATCGACAGAAAGAATTAGTGGACGCTATTTGAGTCATGTTTGGTTTTTAGGGGGAAAATCATCATTAAGTTAGCAAAACTCCTGCCTTACATCTCACCCATCTTCACTGTGTCTTATTCCTCTAATGGGATCTGTGTGTAATCTAAACTCTTAAGACTGGTATAAACTGTGAACATGTCTTGAGGAGGGGGAACACACAACAATGAAATCATAGAACAGAAAAAGAATGAAGCTGAAAATTCGGCCAGAAGATTGAAATCTGGACAGATTTAAATCATTCTCTGCTATTTTACTCATCTTGGTTGTCTGATAAACTACCAAGCAGGACAAAGTTCAGGAGACTTGATATACTGCATGTTAAGTCTTTGTTGTTATAAGGTGAACTCCCTTACTCCAGCTTGCTCTCCTCGTCTCCCACACTTGTTGTTTTAATATAGAGGAAAGTTCAACTCCCCCTGCTTAACTCCAGTACCTCTTAATGAGGGGACTGTAACACTATCCAGTCGTCTCACCACATGGCAATCAGAATTTTGTTGCTTTGCACAGCTCGACTTATGTCAGAAAGGATGGTTAAAATTCACCCAAGTGCTGGAAACCCCCTGTTGAGTTAAACAGATCACATCTTAGCTACAGGAGGGTTTTTTGGTTGGTTGGTTGGTTTTTTACATGGTCAAAGGGCAATGAGTATTATTTGCAAAAGTTTTTTCACAGACCTGGTTCTTAGGATGCTGTCATCAGCAAGGTAATTTACATATCATATAGTTAGAGACCCAAGCAATAGAGCTTCACGCACCAATAAAAAGAAACAACAAATACACTCTGATCATACGAAATGGATCCTTTAGCCTGTTGTTAAGAAAATCTCTTAGAGCATCCTAACAGATTATTTTTGACAGTGTGGGCTTTACATTTACAAATGAGCAAAAATCAGAACAGAAGGCTCAAGGCCAGTAACTTTGAGTCACGGGAGGTAATGTTATTTATGGGCAGCAGCTCTTGAACCACAATTGATGAAGCCTCCAGCACAAGCCTCCATGAAGGCTCACATGCACATTATATGGTTATTGCAATTACTGCAAGAGAAACACAAGCAAACATCTACAGGCACTTGGCTTATATTTGCTGTAGCTCAAGTTGTACCTGCCAAGAGTTTTTAGACATGCTTTATTTTTTCTTTTCTAGTATGTTGCTCCAATTAAACTGAAAACCAGGCCCAAGACAATGCTCTATTAAACTGTGAGATTATTGTATTGTATTACAGGAAGCCTCCAAGTTTATAGAGATAGGAATGTCTTTGTGGTATAGGGGTAAAAGATTCCTATTACCCTGTTTACAAGGCAGTTGTAAAGGAAATCACAAACAATTACATTGGAAGTGATAATGCTGTGGATATTTTTCTGTGTAAGTGAAGTCAGCACAAGGAGACGACTTTTAATACTGGTGGCTCTACGTCCATGAAAGATTAATTATCTGAAGAAAACATAAATTACTTAAAAGCAAAAAAAAATTATATTTTTAAGTGGTGGCTCATTTAAAGACCATTTAAAGATACATGGAATGACAGAGTAGGCCAGTCTGGAAAAGAAACCACCAAAGGAAAATATGAAGAGTTTACAGAACCGTAAGGGGCATGGAGTTGAGTACGTGTCAGGTGCTCTCTATTTTCTTCAGTGCAAACCCAGGAAGGCATCAATTGAAGCCTGTAAATTCTGATGTAAACAAATGTGAGAACGTGGTTCTTTCTGCAGTATGGGTTGTAGTGAATGTTGTGCACAGATGGGTTTGAGGAGATACTGTACCAGTTAATGGAAGAAAAAATCCATTAAATGCTACTAAATACATAGAAACTACATCTGATTCAGGAAATCTCTCGGTGATAGTGTAAAACTGGGATTCCTCAGGGCATACTCATATTTGCTTGCTCTGGTTTTGGTTTTCCCCAAGTATCTGCTTATGACTATTTTTCTCACTGGACTTCACACACAGACTTCAGTTCATGCCTAACAGCAGCTACCCAGCCACAGTAAAGGATGATGAAATTTAAAAACTGGGAAAAAAATCACAGAGTTTTCAAAGAGGAAGACAGTCAAAGGGTCAAAAGTACAAAAAAACTAGATTGTGTGGCTGGAAAAGAGGCAACCCAAAAGAACTTCAAGAAGTGTGTGTCAACAGCATCACCAATCCTTTGAGGCATCGAGCTCAAGGTACCCAAGGAGATAATTGGTATTGTTCAGTAGTGATGTTCCCAAATGGAAGGGACAGAACAAAAGAACACAGGCTCATCCTGCATGCATCAGATCCCATCAAGTTTCCTTCCCTAGAAGCTGTGAACAGCCAGCAGAGATAGGGCCAGGAAGAGGTTGACAATAAAGTCTTGTGACTTTCTGGGTCTTCAGGTGGAGAGGGTGTAAATGAGAAGCTGAGGGGAGAAATGTAGCCACAACCTCGAAGACTGAAGGACCCAGAAGACCTGCAAGGTTGTTCACTCAATGTATGTGTATGTCAGACCCCCTCTCTCACTTAAGTCAGGGACTTTATGAGCCACCTTGTGCAACGCTGATCAACCTCCCTATACGAGCTCCACATTCTCCCTGCATACAGCATGGTATGCATTCGTTCTCTGCTTTAGTATTTGCCAACAGTTCTTTTCAACTAAAAAATCTAAGCACCTGTTGGGGCCAGTCCATGCTGGGATACAGACTTTACAGATAGGCTGCCCATCATCCATCCCAGTTCCGGCTCTCTTGGCACATTTCTCTCTCCACATGTTGCAGACGTCAGGGCTTGCACTTTGAGATGTATGATGAAGATTGTGGCTCGTTAGCGTGGCCAACAGTGTCTGTGTGCAAGTGATGAAGAGGTTGTTTTTGTAGCACAGTGCACACTGATGATGTGAAGCAAGGACAAGGCCTATCCTTCCACCCAGCTGAGACTTAAGAAGTGCAGAAACAGGCCAATCCACCTGATTTGCTCAGGAGGCATTTTTGGTGTGAATTTCACCAGCAATATCCATGTAGCCTATAAATAAAAAGAAAAAAAGTAGTAATGCATTTCCAGCACCTCAGAGTCTGAAACTCAACATTTAGACAAGGTAGACGGAAGACTTGCATAGCAGATAATTGAAGTAAGTCCAAAGAGTGTCCTTCAAACAGCCAGTGCTTTTATCCTTTACCTCAAATGCAAGTTCTTCCATTATCATTACCACAGTTAAATGTGGTAAGCAATTAAAACACAGAACTTGTGCAATCTATCTGAGAAAACTTGGACTTGTGGGTGTTTTTAGGGTGTAAGAATTATGAATCACTTTCAGAGGAATCCAGCTGCATGTAGAAAGTATCAATGACTTGTTGTGTGCAGATATTAAAAGCTTGTTTAAAGTTATTTGTTAGTCTTCGGGTATGGTCTGTCCTATACCGTGTTAAGACTCACAAAGCCACGTGGACTTAGGCCTGGCCTAGTTGTGCTTTCAAAGACAGTGTGAATAAAGATAAGAAACTTTGGCATACACATGCTGTGCTGAATTTTCCAAGTGTGGTGCAATCATTTATAGAATCATAGAATGCTTTGCGTTGGAAGGGATCATTAAGGGCCATCTAGTTCAACCCCCCTGCTGTTATCAGGGACATCTTTAACTAGATCAGGTTGCTCAGATCCCCTTCCAACTCAACCTTGAATGTTTTCAGGGATGAGGCTTCTACTACCCCTCTGAGCAACCTGTTCCAGTGTTTCATCACCCTCCTTGTAAAAAGTTTCTTCCTTATATTTAGTCTAACTCTACACTCTTTTAATTTAAAACCTGTCCTGTCACAACAAGTCCTGCTAAAAAGATTGTCCACATCTTTCTTATAGGCCCCTTCTAAACATCAGCAAACCTGTTTTCAGAATGGGAGAGCCATGTTGTACAAAATCTTGCTCCAAGGGCAAGGCCACACTGCTTGTCAGGGCCCTGCAGGCAACCTCTTTCCCCCTGCTCCTTTGCCAGAACCTGGTTGCCTCTTCTTAGGGCCAGATCTTGAAACAAGTGTATGGCCTTGAGACAGAGAGCTGTGAGAAGCAGATTTCTACCCTTCTATCCTTGGGAGCTACTTTTAGGCTCAGACCCTCACCCTTGATTCTTGCCTGAGTGACATTTGCAGCTGTACTTGAGCCTGACCATTGCCAGCTGGCTCAACTTCCCAGCTTGACCTTGAACCTGCCTCCTCTGTATGGGTATTGCAGATGGCATGGACTCTTGGGTGACCCTGGTTGCTGTCACTGGACCTCACTGCTCCCAGCACAGCCTGGATAACCATCCTGTGGCCAGCTGTGGCACCAGCTTCGCAGTTTCCACAGACAGGCAGTCAACCTGCAAGTTTGGCCCCGGGTGATCTTGGAGACTGTCCCAACAGGTGGCATCCCACAGCCTTGATGTCACTATCTGCTTTGCCCAGACAGGCTACCCATGAGCCACCTGGGAGGCAGCTGTGTCAGGGAGCATGCCATGACCATGGTTTCATGTCAAAGGTTGTATAGACATATGAAAAGTGATTTACAAAGCTAAGTGAAGAGAGAGCTAAGTCTATTCAAATATCAGATACCATAATTCATCCTGATTAGCCTGGGATGATTCAACAGCTGTAACCATTTAGGCTACAATTCAGAAAAGCAAATACTTAAATCTAATGTTAGCAGGGGATTGCCAAGGAAAGGGAGGAACTGAAAAGAAAATATATCAAAATTTCAAACTTCATCTTGGAAACAGAATTCCAAAACTTCATTAAAATGCTAATGCTGAATGTATCAAAATATAACTCAGTTATACCGCAAAGAAAAAAAAAAAAAAAAAAAATTGCTTCCAATTTTTTGAGAAGGATCAAGAGCACCCAAGATGGATGCAATGTAGACAAAACTTAGGTCCAAGATAAGCGATGAAGAAAGCTGTTATCCAGCACTGCCTTATCATGAAGGCATCTAAAATTTAGTGGTCACCTCTATTAAGACTTTTCATGGTCTTAAAGATCCCTAAGTGCCTACACATGTACTTTAGGGCCTGAACTGTGAGGCATGTTCTCGCTTATGCTCTACCACGATCCAGAGATAAGGATGTCTGTCTACAGCTGCAGTCTATTACAGCCTGCTTCCAACACGAGCAGAGCGCTGAGGTCAGCATGTAGCATTACATGGCCACCTGCTCCCGAAAACTTGGCCAATGCTGGCAGCAGCCTTTCCTCTAAAGGCCCTGCCAAAGGACAGAAAAGAACACAAGATTAACGTAGCCGGGATGAGTCTGATTCTGCCGGTGAGGCAGAAGACATGGGCATGATTTTACATGAAGGGGAAAAGATGGGTCAGACCCTGACTCCCATGTGAGCTTTCTGCCAGACTAAGCTGCATAAAAATAATCTGCATCCTTCAATTAGTCAGACTGCTGGTAGGACATGGAGCCTCATCTCCACTGCCTGACCAGTTTCCAGGAACTCATTTCTGCCGATGCAGTTCCTCATAACCCGTGATAGATTGTTGTTATGCAGAACTGTCCTCCTGCGAGAGGAAGGGAAGGAGACGTGGGGCCTAGGAACACTGAGCCCAGGCATGTAGCATGCTGTGGTTGTATTATTACTTTCCTCCAGTGTGTGCAGGCTGTGAAATAATGTTTATTTTTCACCCTTCAACCGTTAGTGTAATACAACCAAGTCATGAAAATGATAGTGGGGTTGACTGAAGCCTTCAATGTGTCATGCCCTTTTGAACTACTTACTAATCACTGCTAGGAAAAAAAAGTGATCAGGTAGTATCTTTCTCCTTCTTTCATTCACAAGATTAATTACTTGTCTTCAATAAAGAGCAAAAGAGAGGCTCATGTAGATCTGGGTTCCAACTGGGATTGAGACTTTTCCCAGAGCCTCAGAGATGTCAGTAATTGCAGCATAGTGTTAAGAGACATCACCACTAAGTGAGGATGCACTGATAAGATCAGTGTATGAGGAGAAGCAGCTAGGTCCTCTTTCACCCAATTTGTTCTTATAAATTGTTTATTATTGTTAAAGTAAACATGTCTTAAGATAAGCTTTCTTCTAAAACCCTTTCTGTCAAAGGCAAAGTAGTAGTTAGTAGTCTTGGCATGCAACTAGTTTTTAAAGGCAATTTGTTATAAGCTACTTTTCTTGCAAGATACTGTTTTGCAGTGGCAGAGGAAAAGCTGACCACACACTTGCACACGGTCAAAAAGAGTGTTAGGGCTCAGCTTCCTAGGTGTTCATATTTGGCATTTAATTGCTCTGTGCAAATGCAATGGCCATCCTTACACTCACTCACATTCCCGGCTACTCTGCACAATCATTTAAAATAATTTTTTTTTATTAATCAGGTAATTTCCAATAGGTAATGCAATATCAATGTATTGACACCCATGTATGTGCTAAAGATCTGTGTTTCGTGTTATATGAACAATATAGCAAAATAGCTGCAGGCTCTGGAGATCTTCCCGCCAGGAACAGTTTTCCAAGTCTAAAGCTTCAGAAACTGAGCAGATATGTAGTGTAATTAACATTAGCAGTAATTACAGTAGTACATTTTAAAGGGAGATGGACACCTTAAAATTTAAATTAGTAAGAGAAAATTAATTGCTGAAGACTAGGTAAAACTACTTGGATTATTTCTTTATGAAGCTGTAGGAATATTCAGTCATACATCTGTGACTACAGGTACACCTGGGAGAAGAATCAGATAAGAATTCCATAGTGGTGACATGTAGATTACATTTTATGTCCTCTTATGAAAAGTGGCTTCCTTCATAAATTACATTCTTAAAAACTGAGCCTAATCTGATATACCCGGTGTGGCACCAAAAGAACCTGTTTTTCAAACAAACTCCAAAATATACTGTTTCAGTATCGGTAGGAAGAATTTAAATAAATGCAAATTTTAATTTCTTGAGGTTGTTACAGAGCTAATACTACCCAGACAGTGTCAAAATACAGCTGATATAAACTATCAGATTGTACTTTGAGGCTATATTCAAGAAAAGTCATTCACTTTGCGCCTGGCCCCCGTAACACACCACCTGGTTCCCCTGTTCTACCCTTCTAGTTAAAAGGTTTTTCACAATATTCTCCCAAGCCACATTTTGTGTCCGTTGACCCTTTTTATGTTCTTTGCCACAAAAGATAAAATTCTGTTTCTGTCATCTTTGTAAACTCTGCTTCTACTGCTATTAGACCACCCTTTAGGCTTCTCTTTGCCAGGAAGAAACAAGGCCAGCTCCCTCAGCCCCTCCTCAGAGGTGATGTGTTCTGGGCTCCCAACCAGTTTGGTAGGCCCTCTGGTCTCTCTCCAGTTTCTCCCTCTTGAACTGGGGCCAAAACTAGACTATGTATCCCAGGTGCGGCCTCCCAAGCACCGAGTAAAGGGTAGTTATAACTTCCCTTGATCAACTAGCTGTGCTCCTCATAATGTAGTCCAATATGCTGTCTGCCTTACTCACTCATTTGTTCTTCAGTAAAATCCTGTACTTGCCCTGAAACATAAACATCTAACCATTGTTTGAAATGAATCAGTAAAGACATAGTGAACCTCTGCTGCTCTTGAAAGATATACCCCAGAGTCCACTGTTTCATGTTCCAGTGGTAAACCTATTGATCACAATAAATTAACATCACAGAAAATAATAAAATAGTTCAAACTGAGCATTGCTGAGCCAATCTGATACTTGGCACACCTTCAGAATGTGCACTGACTTATTCTGCTGATCTATGTGACAGACTTCTGTAAGAATGAAGCCCATCTGAAAATCAAATATCAATCTTTCTTAGTCAAGCAGGTCAGGCAGTAGCACAAATTCCAGGAACAGTGTGTGGTATATGCAGAATCTGTTTATCTCCAGAACAGTACTTCAAAGCCAGAGCATGACTTTTAGAAATATTGACATGCACCTCCACCCATCCCTTCAAAAATTTTCGCTCAAAACCCAAACCTTCCACCCCAGCCTGGATGAGAGATCTTGGCTGAAGGCCCAGCAGTCCTTGCAGTCTGCCTAAACCAGGCTTGGGTGGACCCTGAAATGAGATACAGTCTCTCTACTTTCATTGTAAAGGCAATGGTTTAAAGATAAGTAGTGAAAGAGAAGGAAAATGGAGAGAACTGTAATCAGGCTCTTAGGAACTTCAAGAAAGCATAAGGGCTGGGGAGTGAAAAAAATTAACATTATCTTTCTAGAATAATGAAGAAGGAGTAAACTGAGAGAATTACTTTTTATTCAGACACTAAGCATCATCTGCAAGGCATTTAACAACTTCCACTCCCAGTAGCTTCAGTGAGAGACCATGAGCTATCTGAAACACTTAGCTCATGCTAAATGATCATATGCCAAGTATGGTGACAATGACTGATCTTGGTGCCTGAGTGGAATTATTCAATGCGAAATAAGTAGGTGTTTAAAAGTACTCCTGCTCTTAAGGACATGGTTGTGCAAGTCCCTGACTTCTTGAGCTATGGCACGGTTCTAGAAAACACTGTTACCCAGTGACACCTATCCCCTTGACTGCCACCACAGCCATCAAACCAGGAGCTTCAGCATCTTCAATACTGGAATGTGACCCAAGGGACATAAAGCACACAGTGAAGCAGCACAGACAAGGCCCTGGAGCTTGTACCTCTCAGATGGTTACAGTCAGGGAGCAGCGAGAACAGGATTGCCCCATGAAGCAGGACAAGTCAGCAGTCAAAGGTGACCCCGGCACAGGCATTACTGCCACCAGCAGTGCACTGTCCCATGGGGCCTGAGCACAGCAAGCAGAGCCTGGGGCTGTAGCAAGGACTATCAGCATTCCCTAGCACAGGTAATGAACCAGGGCAAGTGTCCACCCAGAGGCTCCAGTCAGAAGAAAAGAAGATGGAGCTGGAGATAAGCTATATGACTGACAGGTCCATACAAGCTAACTAGAGAGTATGTCCAAGGTCCACTGGGGAGGCAGGCACACCTACAACACAGCTCAGGACAGAACCAGGTGCCTATTCCTGACCTTATAGAGAGCCCCTGGGCAGAAGAAGTGTGGTTGAGTATCCTGAGTGAGGCCGGTTTGAGCTATTAAGGCCTATCAGTCCCTGAGGCACCGACAGTTACCTCACATGGCCCTCATACCAGTATGAGGCATTTGACTGTGTTACAGGAAGATTTCATGTCAGAGAGCAGGAGCAAGTTGGAAGGACAGCCACCCAAGCAGGAAGCACAAGCCATCAACCTGGCTCTCCTTGTTGATAAGGACTAAGCACATGTGCCCAGAGAGGCTGAATCCCATTTGCGAGAAATCATTAAACATTGTACTAAGACCAGCTGATATTAGTAAAGGCCTGACAATCCCTGTTGTCGACAGCTCATTCGCATAATTCATAGCTGCCTCCAATTATCTGTGGGAGATTTGCAAGCCGGACTCTCAGCCTGTGAAGGAGGTTCCACATGAGCAGGCGCTTAATGAACAGATTGGATTATAAACACAAGCTAATCTTTCCCACATGTACACCTGAAGAATATCACAAGTGACAGCTGTTTAAGTTTCGAAGGAAATTAATGATTCCTAAAGAGGCAAGGCTTATCAAGGCTTTGACTGGGCCTGATAACGGACAACTACCAAGGGGCAAATTGTTTATAATAGTTTATAAGTGCCTCATTCTATGGGTTCATCTCAGAAACTTTTATTGACACGGTCCTTTTTATTAATGTTTGTGCTGGTGAAGACTAGAACAGCTTCAATCTACTGATGATATTAAGCTACTAAGGCCTGTAATGAGCATCTCATATCTTCAGGTCACAGTCAGTTTAAATGATTGGTACTGGGGCCAGGATACCATGTGCTCAGCTGAACCCTACAAGGGAGCTACATTGTGCCTGCGCTGTGCAGAGCTCACACCCTTGCGGAGCCCATCTGAGAGACTGATAAAACATTAACATCTGTGCAGGGGGTCATTTGCTGCATTCACTTTTGAGATCAGGGTGTGGGAGCGTGGTTGTGGGAAGAGGGCAACACAGGTTTACTGTGAGACTATGACCAACTTTTTCTAATAGACCACATATGGAAAAAGAATGCCCCTTCCTCTGTCCCCTTTTGCAGAAAGCCTCTACCCTTACATTAGGTCACAAAACTTCTGTTAGTCACCCTGGTGTTCCTTTTTCCCCCCCGGTGCACGTGGCAGGATACACTCTCATTTCCAAGGGAACTTTTCAGATCCTTGTTCTATTTCAAAGAAGGCATCATTAAAAAAGAGCATCTACAATGGTCTGTGAAAACGGCAACATGGAAAGATCTTTGTTGAACTCATGGGTCAAGAAAAAGGAAATAGCTACAGCAAGTCATTCTCCTCAAGCTACAAGTAATGCAATTCCCATGCAGAACTGGGTAGCTACAAGATTATTTTAAAGTCAAACTTCTCTTCCTGATCAATGAGTATTTCACAAAGGAGCATGGAATTAACTTGAATTCAAGACTACAGACAAAACAAGTGGATCAAAAATAGTTTATGAGTGTTTTCTTACAGAAGAATAACTGTGATCCATTACTGAGTTCCCTGCTGAAGTGTCTGGCCACAACAAGGGACCTGTTCCTCCTGCCACACTGGTATAAACCAGAATTGATGCAGCTGAAACAAGTGGATGAAGGTGATGGTTAAAGTGAGGCTAAGGTCAGTGGAACTAGGAGTAGTCTGACTTGTGTTTTATCAAAAACCATGCTAATATTACTGTCTGACCCATTGCACTCTATTAAACCACTTTTGGATATATGTCATGTATTCTGCAAATCAGCTTTTCCCAGTTTATGTTCATATAATTACACAGATTCTGCTTGGTGAAGGTCTGACCCAGTATTTGTGAGTTTAATTTCTCTGTCATTCATCATCAAAATTAGTTGTGGGCTTCACTTAAAGAATATTGGAGATTCCAACGACTGGATAAATCATTTCTGTATGAGTTATGTCTTGTGCTTTCTCTGGCTAGCACGGCATTTTTCCCAGGAATAGATATAAAAGAGAAGTAAATCAATGACATTGTGATTGGATTAATAAATAATGGATATTTTGAAATGCAACTTTCAGGAAAAAAAATGATCTATGTCCTCACAGTGCACATGCATATACACACACGTATATAATTTCCTCAGTTTTATTTTAGGATCTTGAACGATTGGGCTTTTTCTCCAGAGGCTGAATATCTCCTGCAAAGAATGTTCTATTATAACCATAACAATGTGACACTATATTAGGAAAGGAACTCAATTTGTAGGACATTTGAAATCTTTGTTAGTTACAATTTGAGCCTGTTTGTTTTCATGAGGCAAAGAACCCGAGAACAGCTAGCCTAAGCAGGAGATGTTGATAGGAGGTAATACAACTGCCTTGGACAAACTGACTGTTTACCAACTTTCTGCTGGATTTCTCACAAAATAAAATTTTTGAACAGCATGGACAATGATACAGATGTTTGTATCTGTTTGTATTGTCTGGTTTGTTTGAAGTTTGGGGGTTTTTTGTTAAGGGTATTTCTGCTGCAGTACATGGATCCCTCAGTGGATAATACAGTACTTTTAAATCAACTTTTAATGCCTCTTTCCTTAAGTAACAAAGCAAGCATGAAGAACACATACAGAGTGAATGTATGTGTGATGCCAGTTGGTTTAAGGCAGACAAGGCAAGTGCTGAAGCCATGTAGAACAGATCATGCCTTTTCCTGAGCTGCACTTTGATTTTTCCTCACACATTTTTTTCTTCTAATATTCCATGTTTATACTGTAATAAAACCCTGCCCCTTCCAAGAAGTCTGTATCTCCAGAAGCTGGAGAGACCAAGCTGACAAGTGGGAAAGGTGTGGGTGAGCCCCCGGCATGGCAGGCAAGAGGAAGAAGTGGAGAAGGAGAAAATTATTTTCTTGTCACCATGGCTCTGCAGCCATACATGCCATTGTTATCAATGGTGTAGCAGTACTGTCTTTAATGCAACTTGTTTTATAATACACCTACACACCACTCAGGCATTTCTTTCTGCTTTCAAGGACCACTGTTCAAATGCCTGTGCCTGATTCTCAAGATAGCTCTACCTGGTTAAAGTCTATGACAGAAAGTCCCCCCCAAAAAGCGGTGACTGCTTCTCATGGATCCCATAGAAAGTTTAGATCTGGGGAACAAAAAACTCAACAAAACCCTTTTCTTACAAGACTAAAAATTTGATCACATGGGCCGAGAGAGAATTTACAAGACTATGTGCAACAGTGCCATCTGATGGGCTTGCTCTAAAGGGTAAACAAGGTGACAATCTGCAGACCTGGCAAGCTATCTCCAGGCCTCGCAAAATGATGTGACCAGCACTAGACTAGATTAAAAGAAGGTGCTGTCCAAAAAATTTGTATTTACATAGCCTTTTCCCATAAGCCTATATCAAACTACTTCTAAAAATAAGATTATAGGGGTTTTTTTAATAAAGGTAAAAGGGTTAAAATAATTTCCATGGTGGAACATTTTGATTGAGACACTACAGCAAATAAAACATACAAGTCAAGTTGAATGCACTAATTAACTGTAACAGAGTTAAAAGCAGGAGGCAATGCAGGGGAGATGAGGTCTACAGGTCACTCGGGAAAAGCTGGTGTTTCACAGGTGCAGACTATATAGCTACCCAGGATGACAGAAAAAGAAGAGAAATTCCATATAATTGCTCAGCATTTATGCACTGATATCTCTGTGACAATGGAAACAGCTGTGGGTTTCATCTTTGTCAAATACATTGCCCTTAAGTAGTTGCTAGAAATTTGTAGGACAAGTTAACGTGATGGGTGGGTTAAAACATTGTTTGTTCTTCACCAAGACCCCAGTGAAGTGATTTTGAGGAATGAGGCATGTTCGTTATCTGTTAAAATAAATGTAGAAATGAGACTTAACAAGTTTCTGTCATGACTTCTAGATGCTTGATATGGCTACTGATTATAGACTTCCTTCCCCTAAGCCTCTTCTTCCTTTAATGCATGAAACTATTATTATGTCATTAATTTTGAAAAGATCACTCTTTGTAGATCAATTCCAAGTGTAAAAGTGACCTTTTCATTCATTTACATATTCATTACTATATTAGAGCATAGGTAAAACAAACTAATTTCCCCAGGTATTCCTGTGAACCTGCAGAATTGGACAGCAAAATTTACTTCATTTGCTTCAGTGAAATAGCAAAAGCGATCCCAGGCCACAGAAATTGGTTCACAGCCCTGTAATGTAAACAGCTTTTATCAATGAGCCAGGAGAAAACCTTAAATCATTATTTATACAATCTCTAAATAACACAAATATTGGAAATATATATAAATATTGGAAAGAAAAGACTTTTGAAACAGACCTTCACCATTTGGTAAGTGGGGTTCAGATCAGTGTTCTGTTGTTCAGCATGGATAAATGAAAAGCTTTGGGAAACCATAGTACATTTTTTTAGGACTCACTTTATCTTCAACAAGAAGTCTCCTAAAAGTGTTTGGAGATTGTGATAGACAACTGATTGAATATTAACTGTCTTTTGTGTCTGTTTTCAACTTCCTAACTTAACTTTTACAAACAAAAATTTCTACTTTTCCCACAAATTGATTGATCTCAAAAAGTAAAAGCAATGCTGGACAATTGTAATGTAAAAATAATCTTTTCCAGAGACAAAAAATAATATGAAAAATTTCTCTTGATTTTCTTTGGAGTTCTAACTCCTGTCTAGGAAATGTTCATGGAGAAAAGCCCTGTTCCAACATCTATCTCAGAGGGGGATTAGGTGGATGAGATAAGAAAGACCAGGGTAGAAAATAGGTTTGTGTTGAACCAGGAAAGAATTGTTTCATTTATAGCTGTCTGGGGGGAGAGGAGGAAATGGGGAATGATAGCAGGGGCAGGGGGGGTGAGATTGGTGAGATGTAGGCGTCACACAAGTAAAGAAAGCTGCTTTTGGAAAACTGAAATTAAATATGCAAACACTATGTCCAAGACATCTTATTGTACTTGACATTTTCTGGGTCTACACACATCAGTCCTTGACAGTAACAGAAGAACACTCAGTTCTAAGCCAGAAGTGGTTAATAACCCCATTTCATAGGAAAGCTGACTTCGTAGCAGTACCTGGAGATAATACTGATAGAGTATTTAGACATTGGCCCTTATTAAATCCAGGAGCTATTTTTCAGTAAAGGCATAATAGAAAAACTCAAGTAACCAGGCTTCTCTTTTGTGTGTATTATGTGTGCAATTTAGTTATGGAAATAAAAAGGACCAAATCCAGATGTCCTCAGCTGACATGGGAGAGAACACGTCTAAGAAACACCAACGCTTGCTCGTGAGCAGACCCCCACTGCTGTAGCAGGACAGAGAGGTATAATGCATGGTTATCTGATTTTAGCTCCATGATCTGAGGAAAGGTAGGAAGCAAATATGCAGCCCCTTATCTGTGTTTTTATCTACTTCTGTTATTGATCCCAGATCCTCTGGGAGCCATTCTACAATGAGTGATTGATACTTATATTGATATTCACCGGTTTATCTTCTGTCTGGTATCTCCTTTGTCAGTAAGTCCAGGCCTGGTTATAGGCTACAAGGCAAGATGGAAATGTGAACTCCAGCCAGTAACATTGTCAGAGTGGCCCTAAACCTGCTAAATCAATAAAACCAGAGGTCAAGGCTCATAAATCTGTGTGTGTGTGTGTTTAGCTGCCACGATCCAACTCCTTCTGGGAGTCTGCATGTGGCCTCCAAATAGAGTTCCTGGCAGTTCATCTTTCTAGTCTAGAGGTACATCTGTGATAAAGCAGATTTAATGGGGAAGAAGACCTCACAGTGGAACAACATAAACTGTATGTTTTCTTTCTTCCTTCTCACCAAAAAGCTAATATTCAGTTTCTCTCCTGCCCAAGTCAGATTAGCTTCCCCTAACAGCACTCACCCACTACAGTCTTCAGTATTTTATTTCACGACAAATTGAGCTCTGTGAACTAAAACACTTGCTTTTGGATCTGACTGCAATGGATGCTGAAAGAGCCTTGAGCATTTGCACTTGGAAAGGGACAAAGCTGTGTATTTATATTCAAGCTTTCTGCCTGTGTGTCTGAGTACATATGTGATCTAATGCCAAAGAGCAAAGTTCATCTATGAATTGCAAAACTAATGTAATGTGCAGTGCATATGGAAAGGAACAGTTTCATTTATGGAGCATGAAACACCGTGATATATGTAATCCTTTGCTTTTGTTAGCCAAGAGGAAAACAAATCTTGTTGGTTTTTTTGTGAAGAATCAATATTTTTAGCAGTTTCTCAGTAGAAATATTATGCCTTGTACTTCATTAACCCTGTTTTTTGAAATAACTATTGAGCCAGTCCACTGATTTAAAAAGAAGGCATTAGCATATTCTTTTTTTAAGTTCTGTTCTTTTCTAGCTATTCTCATAAATGTAATGTTTCACTGCATACCTAGCACAAACTCTACTGTTTCATGGGAATTTTCAACACATGAAGAATTCTTCTGAAACAGAGGCAAGAGTGAAAAAAAAACCAATAACATTTCAAACACATCAGTAGTGAGAAGCATGGCAAAGAGTCTGTAGAGTCAACAGATTCAGCTGTAAAAGAACCTTTCCAGAAAGACAAGGCCATGAAAAAAAAAAACAACCTAAATTAAATCTTTACTTTGTAAGGGCAGTTTTCACCACAGCCTTTCTTTACAGAAGGCCGACTCTGATGGACTGTTTAAAATTGCAGTGTCAGAAGAGATTTTTGAATAAAATTTATAAAATGTAGGAAATTGGAATAGACTCCCCAGAAAGGTTGTGGAGTCTCCTTCTCTGGAGACTTTCAAGACTTGTCTGTATGCATTTCTGCATGATATACTCTAGTTTTGTCCTGCTACAATGGCTAGATGATCTTCAGAGGTCCCTTCCAACCCCTAACATTCTGTGATTCTGTGAAATCAGAAGAATCCGATAGTGTTGCTTGGGCTTTCTGAAGGAACACATGTACCCGTGTGAAAACTTTACATGTAATCTGTCACTTAAAATCAATCACATTCCTAAAGAAGCAGAAAGCAACCAACGTGACACCATTTTTAAGACATCAGGGGAGATTTTAGGAATTAGAGATCAAGAAGTCTCACTTCCATATAGGCGAAACTATAATAAAATCTAGAATTAGTAGTCACATGGCAAGATTTTGATTTAGTAGAGTCAAAACTGCTTTTCTGAATGGAAGTCACAGCTCAAATATTAAATGTTTCTTCAAAGTAATTAGTGAGCATGCAAACAGCTTTCCAGAAGTGTCTACTCTGCATTTCAGGCACAAGGAATTGAGAGGGAAATGAAAACTTCATTAAACCAATGTATGAATCCATGTTGAGTGCTGCATGCAGGTCTAACCCTCGAATATCCAAGTGTATAGCAGTCTTAAAAAATAGAGTAAAACCAGCAAAACTATGAAGAAAAGACAGATATCTTCTGACACTGCAGCATCACTGAAAGACAAGCACATTCATTTCATTGAAAAAGCAATTTCAGATTACTGATGTCTGGAAAAGAACTTTGAAGTCTTTATAAAATGTCACTGAACATACATGCAAACTTTAAGGATAAATAAACTGCCATCTGTTTAGGCTTTTATTGTGTTTGTACTTAAAACAGTCATCTGAATAAAAAAAATAACCCCTGGACCCCTTGAGCTGTGGACAGGGGATGACTTCCCTTAGCCTAGCAAAAGGGCTACTGGTAAATGGAGCTTGAAGACAGTTATTGAGTATCTTTTATCGAAAGAAAGGACAACAACTTTTCCTGAAATGTGAGAGAAATAAAAGTCTGAAGTAAGTCTCTGAAGTTCGGAAGAGTTAAAACTCCAGTGAGAATGGTGGTTTAACCAGAACTTTTATTCTTCACCACTCTTAGCACTTGTTTCTAATATTTCCCTTCCCATCCTTCAGGATTATCTTCTGCAAAATCTGGTTCTTGGAGAAACAAGGAACCACATGTGAAGATTTTGGTGGAGATTCTAAGCAGGGAACAAGGAATGGGAGTGGGTGGGTCCTTGTTAGTGCAAAGGAATTGATCCCATGTGTGAAAGAAAAATACTCATCTGCAGTGTAGGCAGTATCTGAGCAAGCCCAGAATTCCTTCTCCTGTTTCCCCCGTATATCTGAAGATCATGACACTCATGGACATCTTTTTTTCTAAAATCCTGTGATCAATTTTCGTGGAGCTCGAAAGTGTCCATAGCTGGCGGTGGAATGGAATTATAACACTTGCATTGCTGAAAGGACTTAGATTTCTGACAGTAGCAAGTTTACTCTTCCTTCCTTCCTTCCTTCCTTCCTTCCTTCCTTCCTTCCTTCCTTCCTTCCTTCCTTCCTTCCTTCCTTCCTTCCTTGTCTTTCTTTCTGGCTGGCTTTCTGTCTGTATGTAGGTTTATGTACACAGGTAAGGATCTATCTGTATTGTCTAGGGGATTTGGCTTTAAAAATGGTGCTATAACAAATATTTACAGATAATACTGTAACAAACAATTTTATAACCTCAGCCTGTCCTCCCCTTCCAGCATTTTCTCTGGTCTCTTTTGCAAATGGGTCTTTTAATCTATTCCAAGGCTAGTGACTATGACAATTACTTTTTAAAACAAACTTGCTTATGGCCAGCATCTCAAAACCATAGATACATCTATGTCTAAGAAGAACATCATACACATATGAACACAGAAGCATTCATAACACCACAGGTCACATTACACTTTATTCTTTCCCTATTCTTGGACCCCAGAAAACACCTCCTTATATACACTCCAGTCCCCCTGACATCTACTGCAATTACGTGCACAAGAAGTGGGTGTAATTTTTCTAAATCTTTCAATTCACAGAAGGAGTCATTGCTGAGTGTTTTCCTAGTGAAAGGCAAAGCAAGTAGCCTCTTGTCTTGATTAAAACCCTCTGACTTTTGGAATCTTCTGCTAAATTATATTTGCCATACAGGAAGGGTGTAGGAGGGAGGAAAAGAATTGAAAAAACCCAGTCTTGTGTCAATTATCAAGTGTTTTAAATTTAGAGATTTTCCCATCAACTAGAAACTAAATCCACTTGTTTGTTGCCAGGGAAAACGGGCGAAGATGCCATTTCTAAAGTGTGCAAAGACTTTGTGGTTCATTTCACAATAATATTTGTTGAACTTTTGTGGCACGCTTTCAGAGGAAGCAAGACAGGGCTGTGTAAGTCATGATTTGCTAAATAGTACATCCTAATCCTTCCTAGTTTTTGTTTATTCATGCCTTGCTGTGGGATTTACAGTGTTAGCTCATGGAAACAAAAAGAAAATCCCAGCAGATAGAGGAATGCAGCCTTCCAGTCCGCTGCTTGGAGACAGGTTTGGATATTTCTGCTAGGAGAACTTGCTTCACTTCGACAGAAACCTGAATGCACAGGCAACGGGGAAAAGGAGCAGAAATAGGTGGCCTGCTTCTCAGGTACAGGCATGTGAGACCCAGGAGACCAAGCTTTGCACATGAGATGATCTTAAAATCAGAGGTACAGCCCAGGAAGGCAACTCAGGGCAAGCTGTGTCTTGCTCCTGAGAGCTCACCATGTCCCTGAGTGGTGCCTCTGACAGCCAGAGATGCAGTCAGGTAGACACCATCTAGTTTCAGGTACCCCAGGGTACCTCTGAGCAATGTAACGGTGAGGGGGAGGGTGAAAGCTGTGCTAGAAGTCTTCCCACAGACTGTGCCTCCTGCCTCATGAGGTTGTTTCAAAGGTTACTTTCATTCTCCATTTCTCCTGGCTGAGCTGATTGATAAAGGAGCTCATTTTATTTTTTCTCACCTGCTCTGAAACAGGATCTGCTCATTCTGAGAGGCCTTTTTGTCAGAGGAGGATGTGTCTTCTTTGTTTGCTTCCTCTTGACTCTCACTAGCCATAACCTTGGTGTTGCAGGAGGAGGGAGCTGTGGCACTGCCATGGGTGGTGAATCCCTGTCCCACTGGTGGGGAGCAGGCGTGGAGGCGTGGCCAACAAGGGAGCGAGTGTGTTGAAATCCTGCCTGCTCTTTTCCGCTCCAAGTGATCCTGTCAGTGACAGATTTGGTCTGAACCTCTGCTACTGCTGAGGAGGGCAAGGGCGAAGGGAGAGGAAAACCAAAGCCTTAATGAAGTCCGTATGCGCTGAAAACTCATATTTGATACGCCATAGACGGAGACGCTGACAGCCATGATCTGTGCCTTGCAGGAAAAGGGTTTGAAGAGAAAATATGCTTCCTTTGCAAAAGCTGGCACAGAGCCTGAAGAACTTTTGAGTCTGTTTGACGATGACTCCTGTTAGAGAGCTAAGGAAGAAATACTTAGACTTTTTTTATTTTATATTATTTTTTTTACTGTAGCGTATAGTTTAGTGTATAGCCAAGTGGGTGGAAGAAGGGACACATATCCAAGAAGGCCAGATTTCTATCCCTCTGCATGTCATGGTCTTGGTATGTGAATTTATGCAAGTCTGCTGTGTTCTGGGCACTTTTGTTTCTTTGTCTCAAGTCTTTGCAGGTCTTGGGAAGCCAAGTATCAAATATTGTTATTAACTAAAGTCATTGATGCCATTTTTGGTATGCCATTTTTGGTCAGTCTATCAGTCCTCAAGCGAAATCAGTTTTTACAAATACCTCCAGTGAAAATGCAGTTTCCTACAGGAGCTACTGTGAAAATCATGTGGTGAAACTTCATAAACAGGACAAATGCGGTTCTATGGCTGATACACGTGAGACAAAAGACTCCATCTGACTCTTCATACGCTGCTTTGAAGCTACTGGGATAACAAGACTCAAAATCATGTATAATTCATTAGATCTGACTGTACCTTGCAAACCTTGTTATGATCCATTAATGTGAGGGAGTGTATATTCTTGAATCTAACACAGGATTTCAACATTTTGAGCTGCAGTAGAAATTTCTTTTGGCTCAACTGCTCCAGTATATTGTATATCCAGTTCACACTTATTTTTTTTTTTTATCAATAGTCATTACTACAGATTGTCTCACTTCATTATTTCTGTTCACTTATTTTTACAATACCGGACTCAGATTTGAAGGACCAAACTTGTGAGCACAAGTTACACAATGTTTCTCTAGCTGGCATGATGTGAAGCAGCTATTCTGCCACTGCAAACTGCGATACAAATATTTTTACCCAGAACTGAACAAGCAAAAATGAATCCCTGAGCCCCCAAAACCATGTTTAGCATTCATACTGTACAAAGAGTGGTACGTCATATCCATATAGTTTATCCATATAGTTTTATCCCTCTTATTCACCATATTACCACAGGTTGAAAATGAACCACAGTTCCCACACTGAGCTATGTGGTGGGGAAATACCCACATCTAGCTACTGCAGCTTTTCCCAATCCAGGAATTCTCCTCAGGATTTTCATGGTAGTTTGGCTATGACACATGACAACGCATCCAC
The DNA here is from genome assembly GCA_033439905.1 of Ceryle rudis. Lineage (NCBI taxonomy): Eukaryota > Metazoa > Chordata > Aves > Coraciiformes > Cerylidae > Ceryle > Ceryle rudis. The sequence continues at coordinate 25,290 of JAAGNO010011962.1, forward strand.
ATGTAGCTTGGCTGTATCAGCGTAGATATATATACACAGCTACACCTCTATCTCTCCTGAGAGGAGCTGTGCCAGTTTGCAGCTGCACCCCTGCTATTGTTAGGTATAGATTCCAAATGTAGTTTTTCCCTTTTGTCTTTGCTAATTTCTCAAAATAATGTATTGAATTAATAGAAGTCAGAGACAAAATTTTTAAATGGAGACCCCAAAGAAAACAGCCGCCCATCTATGGTGGCACATTCATTGCCTCTGCCAGTGATTTTGATCCCTCCTTTTGTCCAGGCCTTTTTTTTTTTCATTCGTATGCCAATAAGGCACAAGCTTTTTTTCAGATTAAATGAAAACCAGGATGAAAGACATAATTTTGTACTTAGGAATGAGGAGCAGGATGCAATTATACTTTTATTAAAGCTAGATCTCATTTTAGGTTGTTTGAACTACTGTGACAATTTTTGCCATAGCACAAGAAAGAAATTGAAATTTATATTCAACACTGCCTTTATTCAGTGTAGTTTTTTATTCTGTATACCAGTCTGAACATCACTTTTAATTCAGGAGATCAGAAATAAACAACAGAAAACATTTGTTTTCAGCTTGGTTTTGCAGTGGGTTTTTTTTTTTTAGTCACTAAGACAGAATTTTTTGTATTATCTGCATTATTTTCTTATAAAGGACTAATGCAGAGTAAATGTTAAATACAGAACTCTCTGGATTATATCATGAAGTATATGTAAGAAAAAGCCCACCTCTTCTCTCCACACTGCTACTTCATATCATATCCTTCCAACCATGATCTTGACCAAATTATATGCCAAGTTGTTCTCTCTTCATTTCTTCCATGGCAAAACACAGGGCAATCTCAAAAACTGTGATCCCGTCTATTTAGAACATGCAGCTGAAGTCTGTTGTAATTTCTACTGTGAAGCCACTGATGGCCTGACGGGCAAAACAGAGCTCAGTTTTAGCTCAGTACCATTTATTTCAAGTTTCCCTTACAGTTTTCTCCTGTGTACAGATCAAATTAGATACATTTACATAATAATATTGTGTTTCTGGGTGCAAGTTCACTTCTGGGGTTTTCAGTGTTAACGTAGTCACGCTTCATTCAGGGTGGTAGAAAAATGTGCATAAAAACTTTTGGGTAAGCATTCTCTATGTTTTTAGTCTTTGCTTACAACAAAACAAAACCTGGAATGTTTTTGGGTAGCTGAAACTTGCACAGACCATCGTGCAATTTTGGAAATGTCTGGATTACATGATAGCAGGGCCTGCAGAATTTAGGAAGGTTCATTCATTTCCATTTATCTCTGTTCAAAATTCAGATGCTTTTAGCCATGTCTTTTCAAAATTATCTTGCATTAATACCTTGTACTGTTACTGGTAATTTATGTTCTTATGAGGTTTAGTTATATAAGAACTATTTTGTACTTCAGTAGATACTATGTGAATTTTAATTATGATCTACCTTCTCCGTGGTACAAAATATGTCACTAAAAATATAGCAGAATATAGTATATAGTAATAAAAATACAGTAAGATAATTTCCACATTAAAACAGAATCCAAAATCAAATCACGCTCTTCGCAGGAATGTCATGGAGTAGCCAGTGCTACCTGCCGTCAGTTCAGCTGGTGAGCTCCCACCTACTGATCCCAGTCCATCCCACTGGGAATGAATGTCTACAGGCATTTGCAACTCTAGACCTGACTCCAGAAATATGAAAACTGTTATTTTGTTAACTAGAGCAGAATATCGGATTCATGTCTAAAACTGAGACAATACACTGTGGTAAAATGTTTCATTTTGGAAAACAGAAAAGTAGTTGTCAAACTAGAAAGAGTGACAGAAAGTGGCAACATAAGGTGTCTTTATTATCTTTTCCTTGAAGCGTTCCTACCATCCAGATGTTTCTGGTGACATCTGTCTTTGCTCAGCAGATGCGTGTCATTGCATGGTCCCATCACCTTCTGCTGAGTAATTGGAAAAAACCCAACACATACGGAGCTCAGCAACTCCCTGTTTACAGGAGAAAAGCTTTAATTTCAGCACTTTCAACTTGGAGTGCTATTTGGAAACATTTAGCTCATAAAAAATCTTACAGTTCATGTTTTGACCTCAGCATGACCTGAACATTTTGTTAACAAAGTACCCTGTTAATGTTTTGACCAAGAGAACTAATGTACTTGGAGTTGATTGTGTTGCCAAAGTGGTGCTTGCTCCTAAAAAGGGAAAGTTTTAATTCTATTTTCAAAAGCAATGTCTTACTCTTAACTATATATGGAAATGTCATCAATCAGTCCTGGAAACAGTGTGTGCACTGCAGTGCATTATAATGGCTTGTGTCTCTGCATTCAGTGTAACAAATCTCACCATACCGTAGCTCATAGCGGAAGTCCGTAGCTGTGATTGTTTTCCCTCTACTAGCTCGAGTAGATGTGAATATAACTTTTCTTTTAATCACTGTCAGTGAAGTATAAAGTAACAAGGTAATCAGAAGAGGGGATGATAAACCACATAGTCACACCCATCTGTATTTACAACAGAATTCTTTGACTAACATAGTTTTATTCATGTTGGTTTTAAGATGTAAACGACCTGAACCCTTCACCTTCCACAGGTGCTATTGGCTCATTTTTATTGTTTAATAAACAATCATTTAGCTAAAAAATGGGTTCTAAACATTAATTATTAATATCTATCAAAAGGCTTTAGCAAACAAAACCTATGTCCTTTCTTAAAGGAGTACGTTATTTGAGCATTAGGTCTACCAGAAATGCCAAAAGGTACGTGTTTTTGAAGTAGGCACTGACCTCAGACTGTTTGGTCTTCATCTTTATAAACCAAATCCTACGAATTCCCTGACTAATAATCTCAGCAGTGATGAAAGTAGCAAACAGCCGGAAATACTATGACAGTAAAGAAAGGCAATAATTAAGAAAGGTTGTATTAGACAAATAAGAACCGAACCCTGATAAAAACCACAGGGCATTGGGAAGTACTTCATGGGCAGTTATCATTTGCTAACCGCTTAACTGTATTTCATCTGTATCTTTTAACTTCTTAGTAAATCTAGATTAAAAAGCATTGTATACTATGCATGTTTTAAAATAGTCATCTTAACTCCCCCCCCCCTTTTTTTTTTTGTATGGAGCTCATCAAATGTTTTGTGGTTTGGTTTTTTTTTTTTCATTGTCAGTCTTCTAACTTACTATTGTTTCCTTCATGTGGGAATAACAAGCACTTCTACATCCTTTCAGAAGTGCATTTTAGGAATTCAAAACAGTCATAACTGATGGGGTTAATATGCAAAAGGGGGTTCTACAAGCCCCTGGTAGAAGAGTTCTCATGAAAGAAACTATCAGTCAAGTAGACAGGATGCATGAAAAAAAATTGAAAGAGGATAATAAATCTGTGGGTTCTTAAAATATTGCCAGCAAAATGCAGGACTGCTAAGACCTTGTCAAAATTAGCAGTCATCATGATGTAAGTATGTAGGATAAAATCTATTTTGTTGGTTACTATTGTAACTTATTTAGCTACGGGCTATTATTTCTGACACTTCATCACCACGTTCTTATTAATACGAAGGCTGAGCATTATTTGTGTCAAAATTGTCACTCAGAGCTCTCACTTCCCAGAGGACTTCAGTTCCTTAGTAATCTGCAAATTCACACAGTTATTTTTATTTTGGAGCTCGAACTCTATTTGATGCCAGAGTACAAGTGGCAGATAAACAGAAAGAGACAGAAACCCTCCACAGAACTCAAACTATTGCTCACAGATTCCTAAATTTAAAGAATTTTAAGTAGGAAGCCTGATGATCTATAAGGGGCAGTTCACCTTATTAGAAAACAGGATATGCAGTTAGACAGACTTATTTGGAAAAGTCTCTACTGACCCCATTCCTTCAGAGCATTATGCTGTATGTTTCAGAAAGTTCATGTAATTAAAATGCTCACATTAAATACAGATTATCCTGAATTACCATAGGCAGATATAGAGCTTCAGGAGAACAATTAAATGTGTTTTAGATTTAAGCCAATCTCCGTTAACCAGAGTTTGTGGGAAATCTCCTCCAGTGAGCATATTTTCATGAACAGTCTAGGTGATGGAAAACAGAAAGTCCTTATTAAATCTGCAGACAATAGGAAGGGTGGAGCTTCAGACATACCAAAGAGCTCAGAATGATCCGGAAAGCTGAAGTTACATGAAAAAAGGGAATGGTGGTCAATGAGGAAGAACAAAAAGTGCTACAGTTAGCCAGGAGGAATCAGCTTCTCAGATGAAGGATGGGGTACAACTGCTTAGAAGGACAAAGATGGAAGAGAATCCCAGGGTTATAAAGCACTGCTGGCTGAGTATAAATCAGCCATGTCATCCTGCTCTGGACAGGCCAAATGCTAAGCTGATACTTATAAACAGGAGAAAAGACATGCAGCAGCTTCTGTCCTACTCAGAAAATAAAACCTGCTATCCTGATTTAGTTAGTTTTGGTGTCTCCACTTCTGGATCCACTTTAGCTCTATTTTCTAGGATGATTGTTACTCTAGACTTTGCAGTATCTTCCTCAGAGGACGTGGAGCCAGTCACCATTAGGGATGACACACAGGGTGAGCGGTACTTCTGCGGTTCCTCCATCCTCCATTGCTCTGCTGTACACAGGCCCCATGTAGGGGACTGGGATGCTCATTTTGCATAGCTTTTGTCTTTTTATTTTCACTTGAGGACGTCGGCCCCAACCCCAGATCTTAGGATAGTTCCGAAACATTTCAGTTCCTAATTTCTTCCAAACTCTAGGCTCACCTCCAAGACCTTCAAACGGGAAAACATTATATCACATTTGTATTGTCTTTACCTCAGCTGCTCTGCAGCACCACCAGGCCAAACGTCCGTGGGACAGAAGGAAAGACAGAGGAAGGGATAAAAGGTCGGGTCTCCAAGTATTGCACATAACTCATTGAAGGGAATGAAAAACTTTTACAGTCATGATTCTCCTTGAGTTCAGGCTAGTCAGTAAACATCCTTATTCTGAAAAATATGTTGCACATCTATTGAAACCTCACATTTTGTTCTGTTCGTTTTTAAAACCCTTCCTTAGATTTTGCTTTTTAAAATTTGTTTCTGACGAGAACGAAGACATTACCAGGTCCAACTTAATTTTTCTTTATTCTGTAAACTGCATGCCCTTCAGAAAGCAGAAACAAGCTAGTCAGAAATGAATTATCATAGACTGCATGGGGAATGGCTTAGTGAGGAAAAGCAGCCACTGCTCAAGTCCAGTATCCCCTTTTGCCTACAAAAGACTTAAAACTCAGATATTTCTATTGCAAGCTAGTAACAACACTGGTTTCAGTTCCACCCTCCAGACAACACACCACCTCCCTCAAGTGGTCAGCAAAATTAGGGTTGTTTTCTCTGCTTCAAGGGCTGCTTTTTGGCACCGCCCAAAGAATGTGTTGAAGAACGCACTTTTAAAACACATTATTAATAGATCAAGTTTAAACCCTTAAGAAAAAAGAAATATTCTGGATGGTAGAAAGAGATAACAATCCCACAGAAACAAATACTTATCTGGCATCACTTGGGCACTGTAGGCTTTTGATGAGAAGAAAATTGAAATAGCTGCTTTTTTTGTGGATGGGCTCTATTAGCTTTCTGCCTGTGGTTACAGGCATTCAGTTACGGTCACTGCCACGGCAGGGATTGTATAAGCACATAAGCTAATCAAAACAGTGGCACATTTGGAAAAGCAGCACTGTTAATTCTGATGACTTGCTCAAATCCTCATTGGAATAATTACAGTTTTCTTCTTTTGTTCAAAGTGCTCCCCATTTAGAAACAGTTCTTTTGTAATTTGCTGCCTAATATGTGCTTGCAGAACAAACTCAAACAATGCTGGGGAAGAGCTCACGGGAACTAAAACCAGAATTACATAAAATACCAAAAAAAAAACCCAGTAGTGATGGTAAGATAAAAACAGAGAGGAGATAGAAAGCTTCATACTTTAGGAAGCAATCCAGCCATGCACTGCCAGGGTTTGGGATAAAATTTTCTCATGGAACAGTATGCTATAGAAATGCCTTGCAGAGAGATGTACACCCAACACATGAAGCAGTGCCTTTGTATGCTGACAATATCCATGGATAAATTCCATCTCATGCAACCAAGTTATGCTCTTCTACACATCACTGGACACCTGCAAAACTATGGGGGCGTTATCCAGGATGAATCTAAAGTTTCAGACAGAGCACTACCCTGTCAGTGTCCAAACATTGATTTTCAGCATTACATCGTATGAACAAAGACTGATAGCAAACACAAAAAGAAAGCAGTTCAGGTAGAACTGAGCAAGCAGTGAAAAATAAGGAGCACTATAAAAAATACCTTAATTTATAGTCTGACAAAAACCATATCTAAATAAACCTATCTAACAAAAGACTACACAACACATAGGTTTAGAGAGGAAGCAAAAAGCAGTGATGCCAAGTCGCCAAGCAGTTAAATTAGTTAGAACAGGAAACACAATCCTCATGTTTCAAGGTCTAAGTCAGTCCCCAGCAGGAGTCAGGAATAAAATTGTGAAGTACGACACATATAGCCAAATATATTATAAGCATTGCTCTTGCTAGAGGCAATGTTCTGTTCTAGGATGTAATTTTTGTGTTTCTTTTGCTGGGTAAAACTACAGTCAGGTAGTTCCAACCACTTCTTTTAACAAAAGCTGGCTAATTAAAGCAACACTACCCAGCCTCCTTCTTGGCATTAATGAAGTGCCAGAGGAAGGAAGCCTTAAGTATTTCTTTTACTTTCAGAGCATCTAATATCCCACAGTACAGCTGGTGGAAAAATGGTAACACATTTCCTGACCAAAAAAAAAGAAAAAAAAAAAAAAAGAGAGAACATATTTATCACAACAGTTTGAAGTACAAATTTTCTTTTGCAGTCTGTCTGAAAGCTGTTGAAAGGATAATGTCCTCTGAATGTTTGAAAGAAACATAGGTAGTATGAAGAAAGGTCCTTCTTGCCTTGCTACAGCCCCAGGGAGATTTAGGTTGGCTGTTGCAGGTCTCTCACAGATATATCCAGATCAGACTGTACGCAGCTTGCAGGTGTTGTGACAGAAGAACAGATAAGGACAGCAGCCCTTGACTTATAGTACAGATGTGAAGAAATGCAGAAGAAGAAGATAGCTTCAGATAACTTGCAAGGTCATCACTGCAAACTGTATGTGATAAATCTACAGCTACAGCCCCCATCCAGTTGTCTGCTGCTTTCCCTTGTTCTACTGTTCCCACCTAAGAGCTGCTTTTCACACTGGCATCTGAGAAGCCTTTAGAAAGAAAAGCAATTCCTTGGTACCACACGCAAGCCAAACCAAACTCCCACCTCTGAATATCCCAGCAGTTTAGAATTGCTTGAAATTTAAACTCATATCTAGATCCAAATTTGGTTGTTTGAGGTCATCTTTACACATTTTTATTTAAAAAAAACCACTGTCTGATTCACCCAACTTCTTTTGCTTCAGCCCTTTGGGTCATGGTCAGATTGGCTTACTAGAGGCTCTGGTAACCTACCGTACACATCCCATTCCTTCCCCTCTTCACTTCATAATCTTCCAGAGATGAAATTCAAGATTGCCTGCTAATTGTAACAGGACAGCTTCTCAGACAGATGACTTTCCAAGTAACCTCCTCATTCCACTCATATTCAGGGAATGAAAAAGTATGCCAGAGCATTATGTGATGACGGGTGATGGCCAATATTATAATTTATGTTTGTGACCTGGCACACAGATAGAAACACAGAGTATGATTCAGTGGTTTTTGCAGCCTTAATCCCTACTAAAGAGTGGCTTTGCCAAGGTAAACCTGACATTTTTAATGAAACTTCTTTGCATACACTGCATGGAACCCGAGATCTCACTTTTGTACTGCGGTTTCCTTCTAAAATGTAGCTACTGCCTGACAGGGCAGAGTAAGTGTGCAGTCTGGGCTCCCCTGTACTAACAGTATTTGGTCTGCTTCAGCAAATGGCAATGTCAAGCAGACCGTGCAAAAGGAGTGAGACAAATGTTATTTGAACATGTACATTCCCAAGGCTGAAAAGAGGAGCAAAAATAAGGGCTGGATCCCACTTTCCTTCCCCACCCAGGCAACTCCCAAGCAACAAAATCCAAATTAGGCCCCAGATTTGTAATAACATCACATTTCCTGGTAAATCAATCATTAATCTACAGAACTAGGAAAGGCAATACATCTCGTCATTATGTCCACAACTCAAACCAAGGTTTTAGCACTGGGAGCAGTTTCCTCTTTCCCCTCGCCATTGCTTCCTTTATGCTCTTTCTAAAAGTAAAATATTGACAGCTTTAAAAAAGGAGGAAGGGAAGGAATTTAAGTCACTTCATGCTCATTATAGCAGCAGTCCAACCCAGCGCAAAAATATTATCCTCTGCTTACGTGTATAAGTAGTCAATATCAATGAGGTTTATCTAAGGTACTGCACCAAACCCTGAGTATATCTGACTGAGCCTCTCTGCACCAGTGCAGCAGGAACAGCATTGGCTTTTGTCAGGCAAAACCCCACTAAAACACCTCACATACATTGGGCAGAGCTATACCACAAAATATACCTTGTGTCCCTGCTCCCTTGCTCTCCCAAAGACCTTGCTGTGAGCATACAATGAGGAGTTTAGACTGACAGCACATCTTTCACCCAGTCACACCACAGTCATCAGATGTCATCAAAGTCATCATGATCTCTGACTGTCACTGGCCAGACCTGGAGTCAAAGTTACAACCTGCACAGTGTATAAATTACACATCCCCCAACACTGCACAAGCCAGGGAACAGAAGAGCACAGCTAGAGGCAGCTAGACACAGCTCTTCTCATACAGCTATAAGCTTCTCTGAATGCACTGGAATCTTCTACTATTTAAATAATTTTTTCCAGAGTATAATTTAAACAAGATTGGCCATAATTATATATGTTTTTGAAATTGGAAAAATTGTATGATAGGAAATGTGTGTTTCCTGCTTTCCATCACTGATTTTGAGGCTCTCCAAAGAGGTCTCGAAAGCTTTGAACACTTTCCTCTTGCTTTTACTAATCACATCTTTTTGATATTAAAAGTCAATATACAGCAGTTTACAAGTCAACAAGCCTGGCACATTTTCTTTGCTATAAAGCAGCACAAAATTGCATTGCAGGAGTATTTTCTTTAAGCACAGACAAAAAACAAGATGAAATGCAGCTGGAAGAGAAACAGGTTCAGAAGGATGGATCACAAGGAAAAAAAAACAAAAATAAATAAGACACAGGGAGATAGAAGGACATCCACGTGTCTCTCTTTGTCTCTAACTATAGCAAACATAGCATTTTAGGAATGCTCCACACTGGAAAGAAGGAAAAACTAAAAGCAGCTTTGAAATATTGTTAGCTGTAGAGGTTAACCAGGTACAAAGATGTGCAACTGGATCAGGACACCGTCAGCTCATTACTCCCAAAACATTTCTACAAAATTAGGAGAAGATTAAAATACCTTGTAACATAGGAAGATTATTTTAGTTGGCTAAGATGTAGTATGAACTTTGTATACACTAAGAAGATGTTAGAACCTTTGGACAATGCATTAGCATTTCTTTTAACTGACTAGTTAGGCAGTCTGTAACTTTAGAAGCATGTCACACATCATAATATTTAGGAGCAGATTTAGCCATTTTTTATTGATACAAGAACCTGTAAGATTCACGGGTCACTTGGAATTTATATTTCTAAGAAAAGAAAAACACAGAAGTTGCAAACAAAAGCCCTGCCAACAGTCAAACAAGGAGAAATGTAACCAAAGTAGGGGAAATCTGAAAACACACGTGTAGTTGTGTGAAGGTGCTGGTGTGCAGAATCGGAACTCCAAAGCACATGCTGCCTCTTTTTAATCCAAGATGAATTCTTGCATGGGTGCCTGAGGGACTAAACCAGTGTCAGCTGCTCCCAAGGAGCAGTGCACTTCAGGATGACATCTAGAGCAGCGGCTGCCTGTGAAACTCTGCAGATGATCACAGTGGCATCCTGTTCTATAAATCTCACCTGCAGACGCAAGCAGCTTTACACAAATGCTAATCCAATCCTACTTCCACTATTTAACCCAGATTCATTTGTTCTTCCTATATAGATGTTCCTTGGTCATTTCCATCTTTATTCACTTCATGTCAAAAAGTGCATGCTCTGCTGAGACAGGCACAGAAAGCTCTGCTGCAGAATTGTTTCTGTGCTTTAATATTGTACCTCAACACTGCACAAGTCTCTAGGAAAAGCACAAGGAGTTAAAGATGGTCAGAAGTAGTGTTGGTACTGCCTTTGGATAGTAAAGGATTAAAGTATGAAGCAAAAGGGACTGATCAGCCTAAGATGGATTAAACCCACTCACTCCCTAAAAAGCACTCTAACCACCAGATCATAGGGTACGCTGGGCAAGAGCATTGCTCATTCTCCCTCTTGAAACTGAGCCACAGAGCAGCCGGGTATGCCAGAGCTATGGGGACTGCCAGGGAAAAGGCAACAAGGATTACAACTGTAAGCTAGTGGTTAGGGCACTCATCTTGGAGGGAGAGAGTTGAAAGGCCTAGCCCATTATACCAGGTCTGTTCTGTATTTTGTCTAACCCACCACTAGTCCAGTGACAAACTGAAGGGAAACGCATATCCATACCAAGAAGTAGGGTCTAACCCCCAGCTACCTCCCTTCATTGGCATGTAACTAATCAACTAAAGCCAACATGTCTCTTGCTGCGGGTTCCTGTGATTCACCTTCAACAGAATGAAGAGAAACTTTCAAGTGGGACACAGTATGGCCTTGCAGCTCAGTTACTTCTGCAAGGTAAAAAGAGAAATTCGTTCCTTGTCCAGCTAAGCAGACTCAGCATTCAAGGCACCCCACCACCAATGAGACCACTGTGACCATTGCTTTGTGAAAGGAGTGCACCCCTCGTCTCCTGTACCGTTAGGTACCTACCCTCAGAAGAAGGGTATGCAGGTGAGGTGGTTGCATAGAGACTAGCACCTGGGATTCCAAAAGGTCTGCTATATTCTTAGTGGAAGAGGTAGGTACCTAAATTAGGTGACCTGATGGATGATAAGAGATGGCACTGTTCACATGACTGGCACTGGATGGGTTAGGGAGGGTAATCAAATGAAGAATACACCTAACGCTGGTTTGTAGATGTGTGTGTGTGTTTGAAGAAACACAAGCATCTTCCAATCTAGTGATTTTTCAGGTAATGCCAGTAGGAGTTAAGACACACACATGCACAGACACAGTGTAATGATCCAGCCAGACTGCTATAAGCTTTCGGTTTCTGCTGATGCAAACCAGATGTTGGCGAGATCTGAATTTCTGAGTTTGCTTAACTCCTTGGAGCATCGTTTTAGAATAAACACAAGAGGCATCTTTTCTCACAGCTCTCACAGCTCCCTTTTCACTTGCATCAGACTTACCTCAGCTGAACAGGTTATTTATTGTCCAGTGGGAAAAGTCAATTACACAGCATCATTTGAAAACTTGGAGGGAGGAGGGGAAAGAAAATCACTGTGACATTTTCCAGGCAAAACTGCATTTTTACCCTTCATTTGATCTGATACAGTGGTTTGCTACTGTCAACTATAGATCCATTGATATGTTTAAGCAGGCCAGAGAAAAACCTCACACCATTCAGCGTAGTAAGATAAATGCAAATTTAATGTACAGCTCATCGAAAACGGATTTAGGATTTTAGTTAAAGAATAACATCGTTCTCTTCTCCCATTTACTGCATGAGGAACATGTGCTTGGAGAAGTACTTCAGAGAGAGTATACCTGGATAACAGAGGTCAACATCTGTCCTGTTCACTTGTGTGAGATAGTACCCAACAAAAATCTGGATTTTCAACACCATCTAGAGCAAGTCTATATAAGTTTACAACTAGGATAATGTGCCCTGAGTTATGCCATCACAAACATAGTACTACTGAGGTTACAATGAAATTTGGGAAGAGACAGGTCTTGATTCAGAATTTTAGCTTGCTGCTTTTCTTTTTGCTCCCATGCAGCAAAGCTGTATATGAGTCTACTCAAAGCAAGGAGGAGAAAGCCTTACCCTGGCAGTGCTGCTGAGGTTAGTAAAAACAGTGTCCCCAAGGTCTATCCCCCCTTAACTCTCTACCACTGAGAGGCATAAATGAACACTGAGCTCTGTATACTATATGTGGTGCTCCCCACGACTCCTTAAATGTCTCAGTCCTAAAAGGGCTGGGAGGAGGAACAGGAAAGAGAAGGACTCCTCCTGTGCCAACTCTTCCCCTCAGACTAGCTGCCCTGAATCCGCTTTTCCTCCCAGATGTCTGCAGTCTGTGCCACTGGCTCATGAATGGGAAAACCCACCTTCTTTCCTGAAGGAAAGAACATGGAAACACAAACATGGAAACTTCAAACGTGGAAATTGTGGGAAGAGGCAGCAGACCAGACTATATGGCACGGCAGGTTCTCTGACCAAAATAGCCTAAATTGCACTTATAATATGGACCAAAAATAGCTTAAATTGCAGTTATAAAATGAACAAAAGTTGCAGAAAAATGAACGTATCTAGGAGATACAGAAACGTAGAATCATAGAATGGTTTGGGTTGGAAGGGACTTTAAAGATATCTAGTTCCAACCCCCCCTGGCATGTCAGGGACACCTTCCACTAGACCAGTTTGCTCAAGGTCCCATCCAACCTGGATCTGAACACATCCAGTGATGGAGCATCCACAACTTCCCTGGGTAACTTGTTCCAGTGTTTCACCACCCTCAGAGCAAAGAATATCCTTCTTATTTCCAATCAAAATGCAATATTCTTTTTGCCATTTCCACATACATCTGAGAAAGTCTGTTGCTCTGCAGTGGATCCACATTTATGAATTTACACAGATGTTTAGTGTCGTGCCCTGCAATATCACACCGTTGCCTAGCTCACCAGAAGTACACGGGTGGAGGAGTTGGCAAAACTGACTTGAGTGTTTTTACTTGAACTGATCAATAGCACCAAAAGGTTTGTAGGAATTATAACTGTCCACACTGTGACTATCTCTTATCACGCAAAACTTGAGCGTGCCGCTAACTGTTCATGAAAATCAAATTAATTTTATGATCAGACAACCCATTCACATAAACACTGCAAAATCTTTTATTGGTTGTTTTGTTGCTGGTTTGGTTTTTTTGGGGGGTTTTGTTTTTTGGGGGTTTTTTATGAACCAGCTCTCTCCCTTTCTCCTAAGTCAGCAAGGATGATCTATGTATTCCAGAGGGAAAAGAAGGTAAGATTTAGAGTAGCCTAGTAGAAAGCAAATGGCTGGAGAGGCCACTTCCAAACTGGGAGATGCAGCATGGCAGATCTGTAGTTCACTGGTTTACAAAGCCGTGGAGGACTCCACTCTAAGTGGATGTGAAAGAGATGATGTTTGCAGTGCTGCAGATGTTTAATACAGTCAATGAGTAAATAATAGTAAAACCTCTCTACTGGATGTGATGAGTCTGCAGGGATATATGCACATGTGCAAGAAACACCCTTCTTCTATTAGGATCAGAGAAGAAGAATCCAGAAACTCCCTCTTTTTGTGACTTGGGGTCACAGTCTGGAAGAGATTGAGAGACACTGTGTTAGAGAGCCTCGATCTCTGGCACTAATCAATCCAACATCTTTTCTGAGTGGTAGAAGAGGTGATAACCCATCTATACCTCCCATAGATCACTGACAGTAGTCCAGCAGGCTCACTGAGCAGCCAGGCATCTGAGTAATATTCAAAATGAGACAAAATAATTAGCTCCAGCTGTAGATTTTGAACATACATCTAACTAAAACATCTCTCTCTTTAAAAAATGCCCCCCTGTCAATGTTGGAAAGACTCTGCTCGACAGGCCTGGTCTCCCTGGTCTCTGTATGTCTGACAGCCCTGGTACTGCCAGCTACTCTGCAATCATTCCCATTTATTAGCTAGAGGCTGACAAGTCCATTGAATTCCACTCAGCAATAAAGCATGTAAGGAGTGACAGTGTCTTCTGCTTCTGGGATTACTCACTTGCTTTGTTTTTGAACAGTGTTTAAGTGCTTTGCTGGAGCAAACCAAGGCACTCAGAACCATCCAGGATCTGGCACCGCAACCCTGGGGACCACAGTCGCACGTCCACTGCTCTACACAGAATTTAGGGGAGGAAAGGGTGGTGAATATTCATAGAAGTGTAGGTAAATCGCTGAAGATTTGAAGGAAGATGATCAGAAGGAGAGTTACACTGGAGTAATCTTTAAAGCAAACAAAGGTTTTCTTTAAAATCTTCAAACTAGATATTTTAAGAGATCTTGCTCTATACAGAATACACACAGGAGAAATAGTCCTGGTTTGACAAGGTACAGGATGTGCTGGAACAGTCTAACACACTGAAGTGACAAATTTAGACTAAACATTGCAAGTTAGCTATAAAATCAGTTGGGCAGAAATGCAGACTCTCAAAAGAGGCAGATGAAACCACCAGATCTGCAGCTATGCAAGAACCAGTAAGGTACCACAAGACATGAATGAGACCATGGTCCCACAAATGTGAGGGATCCTTTCCTGGATCACCCAGGTTGATGTTGTATTTTTCCCTATCTATTGAATCATGAAGCTTATTTCCATTGAAGTCAGTAGGAATTTTGCCACTGACTTCCAAGGGAGCAGCAGCACTATGATTTGGCTGGGTACAATTTCAATTAAAAAGTCTATGAGTCACATCTTTCTGCCCCTGGCAGCTGAGAGATGAAGACAGCAGGATAGGAAAAGAGCAGCTCAAGCAAATGGAAATAATTTTTCTATTGAACTTTTCTTTTTAAAGGAAGATACTCAGCATAACTTATTCCTTTTTTCCTCCTGTTCTGTTACTAATAACTGTCTGGTATGATTAAAGTGGACTGCTAACATCTTGTTTACTTTTCACTATCTACAGATTTGAATCTGTGAGGTTTATTCACCACAGATAAAACTCATTCCTATGCAGAATCAGGGGTCATTCAAGTCCTCACTTAGCTCAATTTTGACAGATAATTTGAGCTTTGGGTAATGGCACACCCTTGTGAAGAGGGCATGGGAAAGCCACTCAGAAGTACTTCTGTGAGCTTCAGTGATGCTAGTGAAGCCAAATCATTGTTCAGATTGGAAACAGATCTCTGCCCATACACCACCTCTATGTCATGAGCACCCAGCTAGTTTGAAACGTACCATTGAATGCGTATGCTTACATTATAGACTGTGTGTATTGAAGTGTATTCTACAATAAAAGCCATCCTGAGAACACGACTGCAGTTAGACAAAGAACCTTCATATGCAATATTTTCTGAAAGAATGTGGGAAGGATACAGGATAGTGCCAGTGGATAAAAACTGATGTTCAGACAGCCTTGGCTCAGCTCCAGGCTTCCTAAATGCCCACGTACAAGTCATTAGGAAGGTGCCAACACAGGTCAGTAGGCAGATGTCCCTGCTGAATCTATTAACACTAGATTCAAAACTGGAAAGAATCCCAAACCCCAAAACCAGAAGGCTACAGGACAAGGGTACTGACTGAGCATGTGAGTATGGATGAGGGTGTGCCTGTCTGTGGAGAGGCATTCCTGTGGGTTCAGGGATGCTGCTCCACAAGCCAAACTGCCCTGCATCCCCACCCAATCTGTCTGGCTCACCCCCACCCCGCTGTGTGGTGCCAGCTCAAGCCAGCCCCAGCATCTCAGACGCTCAAGGCAATTGGATGTTTGGCTCACGCTGATTTCAGTGAGAGTTGGACACATAAAGCAAGAAGCCTTTTGGAGGATCTGGGTCTCCAGTCTATCTTTGTAAAACAGACTTATTTGCCTTTTCCCATGCTTCATACTGTTGGGTTTGATCTGAAGACCTTCAGAATGCTTATTTGCTTTACACATGTACAATGTTTAGCACAGCAAGGCTGCAGCCCCTTCAAATGCTCTGTAAATATAAACCAGACATACTATTAGTAAAAACAGCATCTACATTTTTACTGTACATAAGAATTGACCTTGAAATAAAACTTCTCAAGCCTTCAGAAGCAGTAGCTTGCTAGCTTCAGGTGAGTACCACTAATGACTCCGAATGTAACGAGGGTCATTGCCAGTCAGGTTGACTCAAACATACTACAAAGATATTTTTCAAAAGTGTTTTACTAGTGATAAAATACTGCTTCTGCCTCTTTCTCCCACTAGCATCCATGTACTGTAGCACTGGGATGTCATTACATAGTAAATTAGTGGAGGTATTAAGATAACTCTTCCTCTTGTAAGAAGAAAAGCATTAAGTCTTAACCTAAGTGAAACTCACTGAGCCAAAACTGAGCCAAGAGAAAGTGAGATAAAATACTGAGTGACGCAATAGCAAACAAACTATTTTGGAAGAGAAATATTTGCTTTTTTTTTTTTCTTTTATAAAGGCATCAAGTCATGAAGGGAGACTACAAATCTTCCACTCTGTAAATCCATTTATCCACAAGGTCGTCTTCACATGTATGCCATGCGTCCCCTGGTACTGTTCCTATTTAATAACCATAATCTACAGCCTCTTTCCATAACACCCATAATCCTTTGATACTGCACAAGGCAGAGTTCAGAAGCTTTGAAAGCCAAGATATTTTTAGTTGTTTTATACAGTGAAGTAGAATTTCATCTGCCCACCTGCAAAAGCTGAATTTCTGTGATTATAGTTCATTTTTTAAAGTTTCCATTCATGTAGGGTTTTTTATTTTTAAGAAAGCAGCACATTAAGGGGATCCATATATATGTGTCTGCTATTTAAATCTTCAATAGGTCTCACAGTGTGCCACTTGGAAGAACAAATTTTATTTCATTTGAAACAATCTGCTTGCTGCATGCAATTGTTTTAGCTGTAAATTGTTTTGTGACACTATAAACAAGCAGAATATAGGAAAGGAAAATATCAATTACACTTGCAGAATTTTCCCTCTAATAACATCACCACACGCTTGTTTTTATTGTAGAATGAAGTAGCAATCTGTTCATTTTCATTAGCAATGTCACACTCTTAACAGCTATTAAAATTGCTTCTTGAGGATCAAATTAGAGCAATCAAATGAAAAGAATATAAAATAAATGTGAAACCCTTCTCATACAAAAACATTCCTTTAACTTCCTCAGTCTAGACATAGAGTAGCAAGCTAGTGGCAAACATTTTCATATCTCATTGCCTGCTCCCTGAGACATGCTGTCTCTTGTAAACAGAAAAGAACCTCAGATTAATCAAAAGAATAAGTATCAGAGAATATTCCATTTAGAAAAAAAAAAAGGAGAAATTATTAACAATGTAATAAAATTGCAACTGGTAACTTATATGTCTGCAGGGATTGCAGACAAAGAAACAATGCTCAAATCTCTAAATTAAGTGCAAATAAAAGATCTTGTGGAAAGTTAAGAGAAGTGTCCTTACATATAAAATTAAATGTATGGAATAGTAACTAGCAAAAGCAGCAACCATGGAAGAAAAATTATTACAGGGTACGTAAACACTAGTTAGAGGAATAGCATGGCCTTCTTCCATTTTGGAAGGCTTTTATGTTACTAAAAGGCAGTAGTAAAAGATCAGAGCATTGCTAATCAGCATGAAAGGAGAAGATCAGCCAAGAACAGCAAAAAAATAAATATATTTTTAATGGCTATTAAAAATCTCAGGTCTTATGGCCAAGCAGGGAGTCTGGGATGTCTGGTTAGCTCACTGTAGCAGGAGACACGGTTATTGAATTTACCCTTTGGTGCTTACACAGAGTAGGCCAGTTTTAGCAGCACCTGAGGTACATAGAAGCAGACAGCACTGGGAAACCCAGATGGCTGTTTTGTCTGACCTCTTGGTGTTGTCTTTGGTAGGCAACGGCTTCATCTGTTTGTACAGAGCAGCTGAAGAACACTGAGATGCTGTGTCACTGAACCACCATTCATAACAGTAGCTTAAGTCCACAAATATATAGTAGGTAGTATTTCTTACAATATATAGAATTTCCTACATAATTACTATGCAGCAAATACCAAGCCTACATTTCCAGCTGGGGCTGAGTCTTCTCATTTAGACAACAGAAAACAATGGAAATTTTAACTGCTGGGAAGACTGTAGAGTTCAGTGAACAAGCAATATGAAAAGCCACACAGTGATTGTAAGCCTTGCAGATCAATGATGTACCTACTAGAGGAGCAGGACATGGAAGACACAAGTCTGGGGGTTATTTTAGGATGTCTCTAATATTTTTATTTTTATCTTCAACTGCTTATTAAAATTTATTTTTCTCCCATTTAAACATCTGTGGAAAATACAAGTGGATTTACATTTCAATAAGAAACTTTCATTAATTGTGTTTTTTCCTGAATGAAATATGTCCTCCTATTTTCATGTTCTTATGGGAGGAAATCCAGTTTTCTTCTGCAATTCCTCATTTTTGTCTGGTTCTTTCTGAAACCTTTAAATCACCTCTTATTCCTTAGCTGGTTGGGAGAAAGGAAGAAGATTCCTTTACTCACCTCATGTTTTGGCCGTTTGTTCTTAGCAGGATTTCAAAATTATATAGGTTATATTCTCAAGTAATATATTGTGATATTTTTTACTCAGGTCGCAATTACTGAGACAGATTTGGATTTTTAAAACTCCATCTGTTGTTCAAGTATAACATTCAGAGGTAGTGATTGCATCCATCAATGTGTGCATAATCTAGCCAAAGACAGTTCAAGAAAGCAGCATTCAAGATCCATGGTACATACCAGCTGCGGTTCTGGGTACAGATCTGAAACTGAACCAAAACCAAGAATAATGCTCCACTTACTTCTATGGCTTTATTTCCCATTTAGATTGAAAAGAAAAAGAAAGAAAACATACAAGTGCTTTGAATCTCACAAATCAAATGTAGTCAGAACTGTAGAGTATAATCCCACAAGTTCAAATTCAGGACTAGAGCTTTAATTTTCAAATGCATGGGGTAAGCATTTGCCAGTGCATTTAAAATGGTGAAATCTAGCACTTTACTGAATTATCTTGTTTTTCAAGCAATTCTGGTGATTTCCATTAGATATCATATAGGCTACAAGGCTCTGCTACATAAAATATTGCTTGAATTCATAGCACTAGCCACAGGCTACTCTTTGAATGTTCTAATTCCAATCCAGTTTTGATGAATTCTCAAAGTTAGGCCTACCTAAAGCTACAAAATTCACAGCATGATATTAGAAATCTTTTGGAAGTGGCCTTTACCACTTGTTTTCTAGGACTTCATGAAGTCCAGCATCTCGTGACCAGTGCTTTCCCTCCTGATCACAACCAGAAGAGCAGAGACATTATTTTAGAAGTTCTTCAGCATCATACTGCTTTATTCAGCTTCTAGTTTTGGAAATAACCTGTATTTTTCAGACATGAGCACAGGAGAACCTGTTATGCCCAGACTAGTTCATCTGTCTATGGTCTGAATCACCTGACTCTAGTGCTTAATAAAAGCAAGTATCTCATGTGTACTGATAATGGTGACTTAAAGAAAAATTTTATCACCTGCTGTCTGCTCAGGCTCCTGTCATCTGTCCTCTGCAGGACGAAGGCAACGATTGAACATCCTCCTGCTTTCTGTGTACACCTGCAACTTTGAAAAGCACCTGTAGGACAGAACCCATTTGAATAAAGAAAAGCTTTGGTATCCCGATAAAAAAAAAAAATCACCTGGGGGAGGAGGTAAGAGATAAACTAGATATTTTTCTTAGTCTTTTTCTCCTTTTTTTTTTTCTTTTTTTCTGCCAAAGTGTAACTGCACACAGAGAAGCACAACCAAAACTAAACCTGCAGGCCCAAAAAGAAAACAAACTTCTGGGGAATCCTGCTTGAAGCAGAGCAAATTGGGAGCTCCCACATTCTTTTGATGACTGCACACAGTTCTTCAGGTTTCTTTATTTAATATGATCTGAAAACAGAGACAAGATTTCAAGGTTTTCACTTCATGAACATACTACAGAAAATTAAAAATGTTGGTGGATCCTATGGGAAAATAAACCTTTTCTTTCTTGCTACTCCGCCGCTTTAAAGACTTTCACCCAGTTTATTCCGACTGTTTAACTCTTGTAAATTAAGGACCAGATCTACAACACCTAATAAATTAGTGCAGCATTGCTAACCAAGTCAAGTTCATTTACAGGAGTCTAGATCTGAATCCTCTGTTTCCTTTAGGTGTGTCTTCTGCAATAAGCAACTTCCCCAAACACTATAATCACTTTGGAACATTAGAATATTTTTGCACTCTATTCACGAGATTAGTTTTATTAGATTTAGCTAAAGTTTCAAAAGATGATGTCATTTTAAATGACTAAAGCAATAAAATTGAGGAGGTGGTGTTTTGTTTTGTTTTGTTTTGTTTTTAAAAAAATCCTAACAAGTTTGCCAGCATTGTAAAGTGAAAAAGAAGCAGTCAGAACTGGCAAAAAAATTCAATGTAGATGAGGCAGGTTATGACTGGGAAATATGGAAAATTATTTGTCCAACTGCATAATGACTTAATAAAAATATGTACTTTACACAGTGCAGGCTACTATATCACCATTTATACTTGTAAAAACAATCTCCTTTTATCTCTCCAGGCTGTGGAACATCTGGCAAGCAGCTTCCACTCTGCATTCTTTGTTGTGCACTAAAACTTTAAGGTTTGAGGAAAACCCATTACCCAACTTGCCCCTTAAAAGTAAATATTTTAAGAGATCCACCAAAATGTCTGCGGATAATTCACTTATTTATGGACATGCTATTAACTTTACAGTTCAAGCCAGTTCTGCCTCAAAGGTTCTGCATCTGATGGTGGGAAACCTGTTTTTCATGGCAGATGGATGGAAGGAAGGACAGCCCTTCCCAGAAGGAATGCTTTTGACAGCTTTTTGTGAACGGAGCCGTGCAATGCAACTCAATCAAATGTAGTAAGCACATCTGAAGGCTGGGCTTCTCGAGAATATTTCCACCATGACTGTCTTTGGAGGGGAATTTTCTCACAGGTATCTTCTTTCAAACTCTTATTTTCCTCATTGAAAAATGCAACACCCAAACTCAAAAACTTTTCCTCTCTGATCTGCCACATCAGTGTCCCTCAGGATAGTCATGCTGTTCCCCACTTCCCTCAGCTGGTGGTCCTTCTTTCAGCTTCTCTCTGTTCATACGTATGGGTGACACAGGAGAGCTATAGGGCAACCACGGAGCTGAGCTTGCAGGTCAGATTCAGAGGGGCTCCTTTGGAACTTAGCATGATCTTATGAAAAAGTGGAGGACACAGGAGTGGAAAAATATTATCCAGCCTGTTCCAAATCAAACCTACAGATTCAGTGCAACTACATGTCCCACCCCCCACACACGTTTGGAAACACCCACGTTATTACATGGTTTAACGTTTGTCCAACTTACTCCCAGCTTACAAAGGGTAGCTGGATGACAGGAGATAACAGGAGGCAGAGAGCTGCTGCAGCAACTTTGCCCTCCAGGCACATTGCTGAGGCTGTCACAGGTACCCAGTCCTCACCATACTCAGCAGGATCTGAGCCCAGAGACCTGTTGTGGGCTTCAGCATCACAACACTCAGAACTGCCTGTGCCTACTCCTTCCAGAGGAGATGTATCAAGGCCCATATAAGGGTTCTCAATAGCTTTGGGCTCTTCCCTCTCCAGAAACTTCTAGGTCTGGGCCTGGCTTCACACCAGAGCAAATTTTTAGTGATAGCCTGACAAAAAGCTATAGGGGGGCAGTTGCTCTGACAGGAAAACATCTTGAGTTGCTAACCATACAGTTTTGTGTTAGGAGCCTGGGCAGGATAGGCCAAGTAATGGCATGGTCTTGAGGATGAAAGGCATTAGAGTTACATCATTTCTAGACATTACAAAAGGACACTGAAGCATGAATCTGAAAAGGTTTACTTCAAATTAGCATTGAAAACATGTGCACAGGTCCTAAATTGAGCTCTTATGGTTCGTACTATTTGTTATGCTGGCACTTCCCGCCCCTGGCTTTGTTTAATCTTACCCAGATGTGCAGTACTACAGAGACCAAACATGAGGCATGCACATTTACTGCTCCAGCCCTGCAAAGTGTCCAACAGGTGGGATCACTGAAGAGCCGTATATCCTGGTGGTACCAAATGAAGACTAAGAGGAAGATGCTCTGGGTCAACAGGAAGATGTGAGGCAGGGGAAGGAAGTTTTACTTGTTTTAACAACTAGGTGGTGGGATTCTCTGGAGGGAGCCCATGATGCCAAAGAGAAGGTACAACCCTATCCCATGACCTCCATCCGCTCCCCTGCTCCCATCTTCACTGCCTCCTCCTTCCTGACTTTGAAGAGGAGAAAGGAAGAAGATCTCTCTCTTGTTCTTCTCATGAAACAAAACTCTGCCTCTTCCTCGTGCCCTGTAGATGAAAAAAGAGAACCAACCCACAACATCCCCTCCCCTGGGGCTCCTGGGCAGGGTAAGGAGGGACTGCTGGCACGCTTTCCCTTGCTTAACTCCAGGCACACAGGGTTGCATTTATGTCCTTAGCTTTTAGCCTGTTTCTTTTTAAGAGAACACACTGGATAAAAGTAATTGCCTAGGGCAAAAAAAAGACACTGGGCTTTGAGTTTCATTCAACTTATTAGTCCAAGCTGACTTGTGGTATAATTGTAATTGTGCCAGGTATCTGGTTAAATGTCCAGCTTGCTCCAGTTCTGTGACTTTTTCTCCCCGGAGCAGCTTGTAGCTGTACAGAAAGGGTATGAGTCTTGACACTTGGAGTACACAAGGAAAACTATTACTGTTAGGTTCACAGGTGTCAGTACTTAAAGGGTGCGGTGTTTTTAATCTGCCTATGCCACTCTTAAAAAGTTCTCCTTTGCCATTATTCCTTCTAAATGACCTGTTGGTATCCAAACATGGGGGGGGGGGGGGGGGGGGGGGGGGGGGG
>JAAGNO010011963.1:0-15674 GCA_033439905.1 Ceryle rudis
GATAAGTCTTTAACCTGAATTATTATTTTACCTATCACTATTGAGCTCTGTGGTCACTGAAAGCTTTTTTTTACATTGAAGAAATGTATTTAAGTTTGCTAGGTCTATCTTCACAATTAACACCAGTATGGAATTTATTCCTTCATTCATTTACGGTTCCTCCCTCCAAGTTTTTACTAGAAAAAAAATAAATGAAAAAAAAGATAAAATGATCAGGTTGGCTATTCTGTGCAAACAAATACTTCTAGCTTTCTTTAACTTATTTTTTTATGTCAATTATTATTTAGCTGTTGTTTAACAATTGGTTCTTTAGGTCTTTCCATATCAACTGTCCAGACAAACTTTTATTTCTTGAAGACTGTTAGTTGGGTACTGGTTGTAATAACCTTGCAAAATCCACACTGGTACTCTTCTTTCTGGTTCTACTCTGATCGTTTTGTGCTCAGACAACCTTGATGCTCATAAATCTAGTAGATGCCAAGACCATATGAATAAATAAGATTTGGCAGGCTGTCACCTGGAAGAGATACGATTATTTTTATTGCTTTGCTCTGGTTCTGCCAGAGCTTGACCTTGAGTTTGCAGGTGGTTTGGGATGCTATTTACTGAATGTCTATGACATAAAACAGACAATATGGAGCTTAAGGTGAATTCAAAACAAATTTGATATTTTATGTTACAGGTTCCCCAAACACTTAAAAGTCTTTGCATTCTGGTCCATGCCAAAATAACACTGCTTTAAAAGGGATTTATTACAGGTTTTGTTGCACAGAATATGTGACAAGGTGGAGAAGGAAAAACAGTGAGAACTTTCCACTTTCTTTTTGCCAGACAATGAATCTGTATTTAAGGACAAACTTCAAGTCCAAGTATTGATAGTTGTTGAGGGAAAATGATACTTGAAGACCAAATACTGTATTCCAGGATTTCATACCCAGTGGAGATTAAATGATGGATATAAATGGGACTGGCAGTAACATAGCTGTATTTCACACTGAACTTCAAATGGTGACCCAGGTAAGGAGGAGAGGGGAGAATGAAACATCTGCAGTTACAGGGAAAGTAGAATCACAGCTGCTGATGTAAGAAAGTACCCAGAGCTGCTGGTGGGATGCTGTCCCTAGATTGCGAATGTGCGAAAGAAGGGAGTAGATAACCTGGTGATGTTCTCTGTCTTACTTGGTTGCACGACTGAGGAACACATAGTAGTTAAACCCTCTTCTTATGGGGGGGGAGGGGGGGGGAACAAACACCAAACTGTGCAGGCATTGGTGTGTGCCTCTGGCAAAAAAATTCTAAAACTTTATTCCTAAGTATACAAACCCAGGAGCTACTTCTATAATCTTTACTTTCAGTTGAAGAATCACATGAGTTACAAGAGCCAGTCTCTCCAACCTGTTTGCTCTCCTTTCTGCCAACTTGCCTTTTTTTATCCACACAGAGTCACTTCATATAAAGTGCTAACTGAGCATTATACACGATGTTGAGATCTCTTCAAACCTGACCTCATTAATAGAACAGTGTGAATTGCATAAAATGACCAAAGGACTGGAACCAGAAGCATAACTGGCTATGGATAAACTCGTGATTGCAAACAGCACTTTCTGTGTACTGAAGGTATTTCTGTAGATTGGTAAAGGTCTCCTAAAACAACTTTAGGAAGCTCATTCAGACTCACATTTTCCTCTGGCTCTGCTCTAGTCTTCAGGCAGAGCTTCTAGCCAAGAACTCTTGACCCCTGCTGCTGCTGTGGTGGCACTTTTGAAAGCTTAATTCAAGCCTTTGGTGTCACTGTGTCCATTGAAGTTAATTATGGGAACTACTGTGAGAAAAAGACAGTCTCCTTCCTTGTTTCAGCATAACATTTATTGGCCTCCTGGGATGATGAAAGATCATGATGGCATATTCAGGTCACTCCAGTGACATAGCAGCTATAAGCTTAACTTTTAAAAGTTTGATTTCAGCTATGAGTTTTTATTGGCAATTGACACTAGCTCAAAAAATATGATTAAGTTCTCACCCTCTGCCAGCTTGTCTTCCTTAATTTATACTTATTGAGATAAGACGACAGCAGTTTAAATTCCAAAAAATGTGCTGGCTTGGAATATTGCACATGGCTCATGTGGAAGTGACCTAGTTCTGAAAGACTGTAATAAATCCTTATGCCGTGCTAATATCCTCTCTTCTGTCTCAAACTGTTTGCAGAGATTGTTATTGTAGAGAGAATTTACAACTGTGTGTATATTACAATCTGGGTTTCCTATCTCTCTGCCACTAAAAATGTAATATACCTCATTAAAAAAAAAAACAACAAACAAAACCAAAACAACAAGACCCAAACAACAACAAACAGTCTAAACACAGAGCTATGCAGGTATGTTAAGTCCATTTTCCACTGCTCTGGTGTTATTGTTACATGCTGAATAGAATAAATTCAGTCTGGGCCAGTGTAAGACGAGCTTGTGGCAGTGTTCACTACAAATGTTGCATCTTTTTTCTTGATGGGAGACTTTTTTTGATACCGTGCCAAACATATTGGAGCTCCCAATTCCAAGACCTATTGTAAAGAGTTGGACCTATTTCGTAACTCTCTATTTACTAAGGCGGGACGGTGAGAATGAGGAGAGCAGATACAAGTAGTTAAAATTCAGCTCTAATCAGTAGAATGCATACAAATAGAAATGCACTAGTTCCTGCAGGGCAGCCTTGTGTCCTACAGCAGATGTTGCTTGTGTACTGTCAGTGAACAAAGAGCAGTAAGTTCTTTTAAAAACAAGTGGGGTTTGTACTAGTGTATCAAAGAAGTTGAGAATGTGAAGGTGAGATGAATGAGAAAGAGGGGGAACGAAGAGGGAACATATTTCTTTATGAATGAACTTGATACATTGTTTCCTGGTACTTTGAAGGCTTTGTGTGTCTTAGAGTGAGGGGAGGGAGGGAAAGGAATCGCTAATTGTTGAGTGAGAGTTGGCTGGTGGAAAATATGAGCCTTGGTGTTGTGTAGGAAAGAGGAACTAGAGAGATGAAGGCCCATTGTACAGAAAAAAAAGAGTAATTCAAGCCTCCCTTGAGGTACAGGTTTGGCTCAGTTTCTCCAGAAGGCTGAGAAATCAAGGATATTTCACCACGTAAAACTCGGTAAGGAAAAGGGCGTTCATAAGATCTTGTTTATTTTTAAGCAACATCATAGGCTGTACACACTTATTACTGATAATTCCTGTTGCTATCCTAACCTTCAATTAGAAATCTTAGCAAGCTGGGTGAAAATGCATACTGAAGGTGGAATAGAAAGAATTTATGGCAATCAGATGAAGAGCATGCATATGCTCGCATTCAGCAAGAAGATAATTCTCAGTGCAACCAGTGAAAGATGGATATGAAACCCAGAGGAGAAAGCATATGGATACAGAGCTATATAGTGCTTTTATTGAGGAATCTATGGATTGGGTTTCCTTTATGGAACAACTGCAAAAGAATCCTGCAATTTGTAGAAGCCTGTCATCACAGCTGGAGGTAGTAGCCTGTTTAAAAATTGCTCTTGACGTGATTTTGCTGTCACTTTTCTCCCACATAAATTTGGTTCTGAAGACAAATGTAAGAACATTTGCTAACTCAGGACTTCCTTTCTCCTCATTTAATTTTTCAATGTATGATTACTCTCAACTGCTGTACTGTTTTCCAGTTTGGAATGGTTGGTTTTGTTCCTTGAGAAAAACAAAAAAGAAAACTTTCAACCCAGTTCTGCCACTTGGTGACTTGTAGAAGCCTTCAGCACTTTTCAAGGTTCAGCCTTAAGTCTCTCATTCAGTGTTCCCCACTTGACTGGTAAAAGTAGTAGCTAGAATCTGCAGAGGAGTTCCTTGTTGATCAAGGAATTGCAGTGGCCCTTGAAGGATTGGACAACCCTGACTTAAGGCTTGTAGAGTAGAAATAATAGTATGAGATATTGAGCAAGAGAAAACACAGAATTTGAATAGAAAGAGTTCACTGCAAGGGAGGTGTGCACTTAGTATGTAGCCAGCTGTAGTTAACCAATCTGCATAAGGCTTGGCACACGTAGCAGGTAGGTGTTAACCAATAAAATAATTTAGATGTGCGCATGGACGGCCTGACAGACTATATAAACACGCACTTGTGAAGCAATAAACTAGAACAATATGTAGCCGTATTGGTGTGATTCTCGTTACTTTCCAGCGGGGATCCTTTTCAAGAGTCCAATATGAAATATTGAGAAAAACCTGTTAGCTAAACCAGTGTTTAGGAGCTAGGAAACTATGGAAAAAGTATCTTGCTGTAGTTTGATAAAGTGACTAATGATACCAAGTGCTTCACATCTTTAACTGTTATCTAGTCATTTTTGTCCATTTTCATTGAGCCATTAGATATTTGAATCCATCTGTAGAGACTACAGTCACACTCTGTGATGGAGCTGAGGTAACATTAAAAAGTGAGATGAGCATTGAGTTCTCTTCTATTCACGGTAACATTCTACAGTTTTGATTTAAATGAATATTGTCTTACAAAGACATGTTAACTCCTGTCCTTAGAAAAGACTAATGAAGTTTTAATACCTCAAATCAAGCTGTGAATAGCAGTCAAGTTATTTCTACATCATTTAATGTGACAAATGCATCGTATGCTTGTTGGTTGTTTATTTTTCAAACGGAGTGCATCCTTCTCTAGATGTGGAATTAAAATTCAAATACATGCAGAAAGGGTAAAAGAAATGTAGTGATATTTTGGACAAGAGTCCTTTTGAAACTAGGAAAATGGAATCACCTTCTTGCAAAAAATAAAGTCAGACATTTTGGCCTTATTAATAGCTTTCCCTTTAATCTTCAAGGTTAAAATTGATCTGTTTTTAACCATTTGATCTATGTAAAATAGTATTATCATGAATAATATAACAGAGATCTTCAGAAATGAGCTCTGTTATTCGCTCCTTCTTTTAATGACTCGCCTGGATTTGCCGATGACATTTCTGAAGCAGAGTTCCCTTCAGGTTACAAATGTTTCAGGAATGCCTTCTGCTTTTGGCAAGGCCTTTTTGCTTTTTAAATCTCCCCATATGGAAGTTTGATCATCTTCGCTCGAGCCAACAGTCTCAGCTGCTGTTGGGTACTTGCAGCCTTTGCTGTGTTGTGCAGCGTTGACAAACGTGCACTATTTGTGAGCTATGCTCTTGCACTTCCCCAGCAGGCTTACTGAAATGGTACTAAATGCACATTAGACTGGTAAAATAAATGTTTGGGGATTTTTGCCGTGTGCATGGAAGCTATATCCCAATATGCATAAATCCAGAAGATATAATTCTGTTGAAAAGTGGAGAAAATCCAGTTACTGAACTTACTTGGCAATTATAATTGGAAACAAATTTTATTGTGGTCTTGTATGGAACTTTTTTTAACTGGGTATGATTATGACGCCAATCCCTGAGATCAGTAGTAGGCC
Source organism: Ceryle rudis (assembly GCA_033439905.1). NCBI lineage: Eukaryota > Metazoa > Chordata > Aves > Coraciiformes > Cerylidae > Ceryle > Ceryle rudis. Next base: position 5,452 of record JAAGNO010011963.1, read on the forward strand.
ATAAATAGGAAACAAATGAAATTGAGAAGTTGTTTGAAACACATCCTCAATAACTTCCTTTTGCTTGTGTTAAAGTGTGAATCGAGTTGCCTCGTAGAGTAACCAGGCAGTATGGCTTTAGCACTGTTTGCTTCCCAGGGTTTTCTGACTTCAGTAACAGGTGAATCGGAATATTTCATATGAGCTGAATCTTACTCTTTTTTTTGTTTGGTTGGTTTTTTCATCTTTCTTATTCCTTTTGATTTTTTTTCTCTTTCTGCTTTCTATGTTTTCTGAATTATGTGCTGCATTCACACTTTTTGTCCTATTTCCAATGCAACTTCAGTTTTCTGAGCTCTCTTCCTTTATCATTCCTCATACTCAGTGTCCCTTCAGCAGCTGTAGAATGTCAGATAAAAACTAAAGAAAGTTATCTGTCATTGACATGGTTTTGTGCACGCCTGCTGAAATCGGAGGTGTAAGAGTAAGATGATACAACTGCCAGGAAAGAATGAGGTACAAAGAACTTAAGCATCTCATTTCACTCCAGCCTTTATTTTCTGCAAGTTCTGTTCAGCTGCAGTAAATCCAACAGAGGCTTAATCTACTTCTTGCAGAAGATACCAATGAACTTCTGGGCATGGAGCTTTCAATTCTGGAGCCCTTCTCCTTGATGACTTTCAGTGAAGCTCTGGAAATGTACTGCAACAAATTAAAAACTCTGCCTGCCCCAGGAAGTGCACGGTAGCACTTGGCTGATCTGTGATGAAAACATTTGCACTTGTCATTTTTTATGTTATGCCAGTACTCTGAAAGTAAGTCTGTTAATAAAGAATGGATGGGAGATAGTGTAGCATGGAGAAAAATGCTGTATTTAGAAGATCAAGAATGGCTTTTGGTCACAAGGACAGTAAGACATTTAAAACTTCAGAACTGTGTATTTTGCACACAGTTACCCAGCGTAACTACCATCACAGTCTCAGTGAGATAGTTTGTTGCTAGGGTAAGAAAAGAATAACTTTCACAACAAAATCAGATGTCTTTGAGGCTAGATATTATCAGGTTTCCGAACTGAGGAAAACACAAAAGTACACTCGGAGCTATATCAAAATGCTGCCCTTATACTTGTTGATTTGCATATGTAAATATGCTGAGAGTTACTGAAATCCGTGATGCTAAGGCAGGTAGCACTTTGTGTGGGTAGAAGGATAGAAGTCCTTCATGTTGGATCCTGAAGACTTGCAAAAATCCTCATGAAGGTCAGTGTTAGATATGCTGAAATACATCCACTTCTGAGCTTTAAGCTAAAATCTAGTAGAAAAAAAAAATCAGAACATATCTGATGCGTACAAAATGGCAATGCTGAGTGTAGTAACCAGCAACTGCCAGACATTCTTGCAGTCTGAGCAAAATCCTTGCTATTTCAATGTTTTATTGGCTAAGCTGGAATGGTTGATAATGTTACTTTAATTTTTATAAAGACTTTGTCATTGTTGACACACAAACTTTTCTCTGTTGAAGGAAAACAATGATACCTCATCAGAGCTGTGCCTCTAACTGTATGCTTTTCTGTCTTTCCGTGGTGCTGTAGAGAGACCTGTATTCTTCTGGTTTAGTGAGCGTTTTTATTTTGTGTGTATGCTTGTCTGCATTCTAATTATGTTCATTTGGGTGAATAGGATGTATGAGGGTCTAGAAGTGGCATATACATATAAATATTACAGCTATTACTAGTTCTTTTTGCTGCTTCTTAATCATTACTAATTATATGCTTTCATTCTTAGTGGGTGAGTTGGCTCACCTAAATAGTCAGTTGCACTGAAAGTACAGATTGCTATTTTAATGGGCTTTATGTTGTTCTCTTAGTAGACCACAATAAAATTGCTACAGGGACTTGTAACATCTCGAACACATCTTATTGTGCCCAGGTATCTGTTTGGTAAGAGCGTATCTTCTGGAGTACTGGTAAATACTGACTGATTCCTGGGAGGAAATGGCCTGCAGTTAAAACAACCCCAAACCCTTGAACACAGTAACAGATTAATTGTATTTTCTGGTGGGGAGTTAAAGGAGTCTAAACAAGTGAAAAGTGGCCTTTTTAAATGTGGTCATTATACTTCCAAATTAGCTGAATACAGTCTGAAAGTAACAGAGATTATAACAAAAGAATGGGATTTGTCCTGCTCTTTCACGTCCCTCTTTCTGTAGGTTGCTAAAAATAAGTTGTCAGAAAGCTACATGTAAATCTTGTTATTTTTCAGTCAGAGAGAAAAGCCACTCAGTGTTGAAGGTCTATTTGGCAAATTACTACCAAAAAGCATATAAACCTTGTTCAGTGAGGGCATGCGAATAGATGTTTTGCAGGGATAATTCCTTTCCTGGAGCTAATGAATGTAATCTTTTGGCCATTAACCCATCTGGATAAATAAGTATTTGAAAAGATGCTAAAATTAATTCTTAAATACTTATGGAATTCATGTGTAATGGGGAAGAAGTATTATATACAATACCCTGCACTTAGGGAGAAATTCCATGTAGGGATTTGACAGCAACCTGCGTAGGTTAGTATTACACAGTTGTTAATCCATACCTGTGATAGAATTGTGGCTTGCCTAGTTAATATACGAGGCCACTGAAATACTAGGAGGATGGTTGTTTTTCTCAAGGACAAAGAAGGACTGCTTGCAAATACAGTCTTCTGACTTCCAAGATTGAGCTTTGTCTCATTTCTTGTGAGGTAAATCATCATCCATTTCTGCCTTAAGGTGATATCCTTCCTTTTGTCTGTATAGGGAATAAGATTATGCCTCCCTTTCGGGGAAGGCTCATCTGCGCTGTATTTTGAGCACAGACACGTGGCTGGACTGAGGTTTGCGAGCCTCCGCTCAAACTGAGAGCGCAGTAGCCCTTAGGGAGAGATCATAAGTGCCATGTTTTTGCATTAAATATAGGCTGCATGTATTAGCTTGATCCGTGTTCCTCCCTGCTTGCAGCACAGTCATACTGCTGATCTTGGTCAAATACATTTGATGCAGTCTTAGAAGGTTCTCAAAAGCAGAACTGGAAATATTATATTTATATTTTAGCAGGGTAATTTGTGGGGCTACAGTACAAGTGCTGTAATTTTGATGATGGGAATACATAGACTTAGGTTATAAAGTTAGTGAGGCTTTAGACTCTTGTTCGTTCTGCACTCTTGCAAGGAAGTACGGTTGTATGAGTTAGATTTTTCTGAAGGAGTATAAGGACATGTACTTCTCATCAAATTTCTGGGTTTTGAGGAAATCAGCTGAGTTCACTTCAGACAGCCTTTCTTCTTATGCTGTACCTTTTGCCATGTTTCAATTAGATGAGATCTTGTAACTGAATCACTTTTCAAATCCATCCTGTCTATAGCAAGGTAGTTGTTCTTAAAAGTTAATGGGGCTCTGAAACTCTTTTTTCTTACCTGGTCTGAAACAGACTGTGTTAGGTAACTGCCAGCATGCCAGAGCCATCAGTTTGATAGGATTCTTGGACAGAACTGAGGATATATCTCTGTAACAGTGGTGAGTGAAGAGGAGGTTCTGGAGAAATTACTGTTTCTCTATGAATGGCTACTTTGCATTGCCTCTGGAGGCATTACTCTGCTATAGGTGCAAATGGCAGCTCGCCCAGAATTACAGACTTTCTAAATATAAGCAGGTGGGACAAATAGACTAGAACTCTAAAGAGAGTACAACAGTGTCATACTGTAATTGTGAGTTTGATTTTTTTTTTTTTTCCTTTTGGTTATTAACTGAAGTGGTTTAGCTTGTGCATCAGTGTCTTTTGACAAGGTAGGATGAACAGAAGTGGTGCTAATTCTGGAATCTAAATAGACTTCAGGTAAACCAAACTACCAAACCAAATCCTCAGTCAAGCTAAAAAGAATGAGTGCTAGGCCAGATGATTGTGGTGCTTCCGGAAGGATGTTTTCTGGTCTGTATTTGTACCTCACAATTCAGTGCCTTACTGCACTACCTCCTTCAGGATGTTGTTTCACTACCACTTCTTCATGTCATTGTTCTGGCTATAGGAAACTGACAGTCCACTTCTCAGTTCAGTAGCCCCTTAACCCTAGGCAACTAACTTCAGCTGCAGTTTATTGCTTTAGTGTAACCTCTGATATTCAGCAAGGGGAGTAAAATGAAACAGAGGGAAAAAACAGGTGTTTTTTGTTGTGTGGTTTTTTAATATTACTTTTAGGCAATATTGGTATCCTTATACAAAGTCAGAAAGTGTGCTTCTGCTGCTACAATATCAACTTGTATATTAATTTTTTTAAAAAGTAAAAACCCCACATTTGTAACAATTTATCATTTAATATGCCATCCATCTTTCAGTGAAATTTTTAGTCATAGAAACAGACTACCAATCTACTTTCATCTCATACAGTCTCTTTTCTGTTTCAGATCAACTACCCATACTATACCCTGAAAGAGAGCACTTTGTCAGTCTGGGAAGGTTTTTAGGTAGAACTCTTTCATGGGATGTCAATAGGTGGAGCTAGAAAGCAGGAACAAGAGTTAAGTTTGCAAAATCAAACAGTTTTTGAAGAGAAGATTTCTTGGAGCCCTAGGAAACAGGCTTCATACACAGTGTTTGAGAAGTGCCTTTCCAAAACTGGTGTGGCTGAATTGACATTTAGTGCTGTGGTATTAATGAATCCTAGTATATATTTTGAACAGTTTGCAGATTCTGGGAAGAAGGGATTAAGTCTTATCCTCAAACTCAGACTAAAATCAAACAGCCAAGCTATTCAGGATCTTAGTGTCAAAACTTGAAGACCAATGAGGTTCAAGGATCAGTCTAAAAGGGTTTTACAATGGGAGTTTGCATTGGGCTGTATGACCTCAAGGCTTCTTTGAAAAACCCCAGCCTTAATCAGCAAGTGTGGAAGGAACTGCAGTTCTTCGGTGCTTGCTATTTTGCCTGAACTTGCTCTTCTGTTCGTGGGTATTATTGTTCATTCCGTCCATAATCACTTGTTTTTCCCTGGTGAATTGCCCTTAGTTCATAAACTGGTGTTTCTCTTTTTTTTTTTTTTTCTTTTTTTCTTCAACTAACATACTGTCTTTGATGCAGTTGGACTCAAAGTAAATGTGATTTTTGGAATAGAGCACGCTGACCTTCTTATAGTCTAGGCAGCACCTCCATTCAATTCGTAAACCTTTTCTTAAGGTGACAGTTCTTTGTGTCGCACTTCTTATCCGTGTATTCTGTTACTTAGCTGCCAAAGGATTTACATCATTTAAAGGAAAACAATAGAAGTCTCAAAGCTTCTTGATACTATTGTGACTTCTTAATTATATTCAGTAACTGTATGCCAATTCTAAAGGCAATTCTCCTACTTGTCAGTACTTCACTGCTGTACATTAAATAATAGTTTTGGTTATCTTAAGTTCTTTCTGAAAACTGTTTAGTCAAGATATTCATAATTATAACCTTGATGCTACAAATAAAGTCATGTTAATGCTTCTATTAATAAAACATCCAATTGCAAACAGGTAAAGTTTATATTTAGCTAGAATTTGTCATAACCAGATGTAAATTCAAAGACTGTTTTGCGCAATGAAAAATATTTTACATTAAAAATAGTGGAAAGTCTTTTTCATGATTTAACTTTATCCTGTAACTGTGCCAAGTGAGGCGTTGAGGAGCGGACAGTAGAATTGCTCTTCTCTCAAAGTGTGGTATTTTCGTAGGGACAAAAATCCTTCAATTTTGGAGGCTTAATCTTGGAATTCTCTCTCACTTTTGGAAGGTCTTTCTGTTTTGACCCTGTGACTGACAGGTTTCATGCAGTTGTGGGCTCTGAAGACCATGGATAATTACTTCATCAAATGCCAGTGTCAGCATCTGCAGACATTCTTTTTGGGTTGGATTGCACCAACACCTAGTTGAACAATTCTATATTGTGTCGATTCTGTGATTTTGAGTTCCTACTGTTCATTGCCCTTCAAGCCTGGGATACCATATTTCTTAGGACTGAGCAGTACCAAGAACTTATACAGTAGGTGCACAGGAAGATTCTTTCTTACGAAGTTTGGTTGTTTCTTTTCTTGGTTTGTTAAAACTCTGTATGTGTTTTCCTTTGAAGTACTTCTGGATCTTTTATTTCATACTAATCTATGGTATTAGATAGAATTGATGGACTGAAGACCATATATTTCTTGACCTACTTCTGATAAGCCTTATCAAGGCAGTATGTTGCTTTTCTTTTTGTCTTTGTCAGTGGCTACTTTGTCAATTTTGTGAAACACTTGCATATAGGAAGGTTAATCCCGTACTGCGTGATCTGCTGCAAACAGATCCTTCTATATGTTTAGACAGAGCTGCAAAAGCTTACATGCCAAGTAAAATTAAATCCTGATGAAGCTCGAGGTTTACTTGATACCTCATGGTGAACCAGAGCTGTATGTAATGAGATTGTTGGCCACATGCAGGTCCTTGGACGTGTGCACGGGTGTGCAGATACCCGTGTGCATGGAGCCTTTTGTAGCCTACTAGTACAGACACACTATCACATGTAAGGTCAGTTCAGAAGTGAAACTGCCCTCAAGTGTCATGAACACCTAAACACATAAGCAAGTCACGTAGAGAGATGTTCTCTAAAATTATAGCAGGAACCAGAACTTTCACTTTTGATTCCAGTGAATGGAGTCCACAACTGTTTCTGCCTCCCACTAGCTTTTCCAGCTGTTACTATTGGACTTTTGCTGTGGTTAGGAAAATGCATGGTTGAGAAAGTATAAAGAGGGCCATGCTCCCTGCCATACGCTAATGTCACATTTGACTGGGATGTGATATTTGTGCTCTGTTGCATGAGATCCCAGCCATGTCACTTAGCAAGTAGCTCTGGAACTGCTGCTTAGTAAGATGAACCCACTGCCAGAAGGTGGCTGAGAGCTGTCATCACCAGATGTACTTCACATTGAGAGTTGGAAGAGCCACTCAACATTGTACAATACCTAAAAGCTTATGCAGCAATAACTTTTATGTCTAATGATAGATAAAATATGGGCATTTCGGTAGCTTATTTACTAGGAAAAAAAAAGAACCCAAGCACTAAGCCAAACCACTTTTAAAAGTTGATTGGACTTGATTTGTCCCAGTGCTGTCCCTACTTTTGCCTTCATCAGAGGAGCCAGGTTGCTGCACTCCTGCAGCTTTTCTGTTTGCAGGTATTTATGAGCGTGTGCTTAGGCTGAGAATTTCCTGTTACCTGATGGTGAACCTGCAATGTTAGAACCACAGACCCAGCTTTTAAATGCTGACATACTTATTGCATTTCTCTCATGCAAAGCTGCTTTCTGACCATGCAGCAGCTACTTCAGTGAATCTGTGAAATTATCATTATTGTGAAATGTTCTGTAGGGTACTCACATTTGATAAGAGCAGTAGGAGCCTGGCTGATAGCTAGTAATTAATTAGTGAAACAGCATATGTTAGCAGACACGCAGCAGATGTGTGTGTGTATACATGGCAGAACAGAGTAGAAAATTCTACAGTTGCAATTCAAGCAAAAAAAAAAAAAAAAAAGGCTAATCTAAGCCAGGATCCAAAAATAGCAACTTTCATTTTGAAAATTATTTTTTTTTAAATAGCTTTCTGAATCCTTAAGAATGTTTATGTTTTTACTAGTGGTTATTGCTGAGTTAATTCTATCTGTGTGACTTGTTACACGATGAGTGAGGTCTCTTAATTTCCACTGACTGAAAGCTCCCATGCTAAAGCCTCTTGTGTTATACAGGAGTTTTTCCAGGTGTGTCTATCGTTTATATTACAAAAGAAAAATGGCCTTTGTAACCTAAGCACTAAAATAGTGCTTATTCTTCATGTACTAGAGTATTACTAATCCATTCCTTTTAATGAGATTGTATTTTTCTTACTGTAGTAAATGATTGTTAGTATTTTCCTTTTCAACTTGATGTATGTGGTGCTCAGACTGCTGGTTATTATACTATTTCATATCACCTCAAATACTGCCAAATGCAGCTGGACAGGATAGTGAGGAATCAACCTAGTGGCAAGGCAGATCTGACAGGAGGATGGAGTTTAAATGATAAAAAGCAGTATCACTATCATCCATTTTAGAAAGAGTCTCCATGAAGTGAGTTCTAAGAGATCCCCCAAAAAATCTGTGGACAGAGAGAATCGCACGTGGATGGGTACTTACAGCTTGTGGCTGGAAGCGAACTAGTAGCCTTCCAAGAAAACGTCTTTTTTTTTTTAAAAAGGTCAGATTTTTAGCTCCCAGAAATTTTACTCATGGAAAGTTTTAGCATGTTTCAGAGTGAGGTACAGCCATGTGGGAAGATGCAGTTCCCCTGAATCTTGCAATTTAGGTGAAAAGCAGGCAACTGCAAACTACAAGGGCAGGTTTTAAACAGGGGAAAGAGCAGCACCAAGAAAAGAAATGGCTCATCTAAAGCACAAGAGTAATAGAACAGAACCTAGTGTTCCTGAAATCTTATTCAATAGCCTTTGACATACCGGGTGTTTTTATACCAGTAGGTTTTATAAATTTAAATAGGCAATATCTTCGGTTATGTAATTAGCACTGCATTTTCAGAAATGTATTGCAAGATTTTCCTGTGCCTTTATCAAGACCAGAGTTTGGCCACCTCAGCTGATTGGGGAATATTATGGCTGTACATATATCCCTGGCACTGTCATGCTATCTGACTTTTCTGCAATGAATCACTTCTCTCTTGTCCCTAACCTAGCCATTCCTTTTTCTTCTGTATCTGCCGTCGATCTCCCTGTACACCCTCAGCTTCTTTTCTTGTCAGTTAGGTTGAAAAAAACCTTCTTGCATAAGTAGCAGTGTTTAAAACTGAGTAAATAGATGACTGCTCCGACAGAGAGACAGTTTAAAGGGACATCATTTCAGTCGTTGCTTTCTCAAGAATGGGAGTCACAGCCAACAACAGGTTCTTGTTCTTGTTTCAAGGCACTTTCTGGCAAGGCATTAGAACTTACATCTCTGATTTTTAAATCATTTTTTTTCATCAAGGTCATGCAGTGTCTCTGTCTATTCTTGCTCTGTTGCATAAAGAAGCTTTTTTTTTTTTGCTTGCTTTATTAGTGGTTTGCTTCACCAACGATGAAACGCCACTCAGGGTTACCTGGGCCCTAGTTCTGGCTTGCTGGGCTTTCACTGCCTAGAAAGCATCAGTGTTTGCTTAGCAAGTCTTATCAGTACAAAGTGAAGGGTCAGAACATCAATGGTGGTTCCTCAGAAAGCCAAAATCGGATCTTTACATTACACTAGTGTAAAAAGAGTGAGGATGATATGTATGGAAAGATTCAATTTTTATTAATATGTATATATATGGTGAAAATACCTTAAATAGGTAAGAGACATTATCAGGTGTCATCAGTTTTGTCCCATCATCAATGAAGATTTGAGTAAAAGGGATGTGTGGTGTGGGGAGCCTTTAACACAAAGCATCTCGGTAACAGAAGACTGGTTTGTGAGTGTTGGCCGTGTCCTGTGCAATGTCACTCGATGAGGTGAAATATGCAGTGCAATACAAGGCAAATACCAGTAGAGGTCATGAAAGCAGGAATAAAAGTGTGAAGAGCACCAACAGTTATCTGTGAGGGGTGAAAACTAAGGGCTGAAAAGCAAATCGAATGGTCAGAGAAAGTGCAAAGTACCAAATAAAATTCTGTAGCTCACAAGCCTATATCTAATATATATATTACACTAATTGCAAACCTAATGAATGTGTCAGGGTCTCAGAAACAATCAAACTAATAAATACAAGTTAGAGCTTTATGGGGCATCAAACAGCAGTGCAAAATTATCTGCTAATAAGATGTAACTAAGTCATATACTGGAATAAAAAACTTTCAGAAAGATATTACTAAAAAGAAAATTAAAAGTCAAGTGCCATTCATCCCAATAAGAAGTGACAGGTTTTTAATAAAGACCAAATTTCTATTCAAGAGAAAAAAACTTGGTACAGGTAAATTATATTTGCTTATTCAATCTTCTCTTAGTAAAATCTCAGCAGTTATATGCATAAAATCTTTGTGTTCCTGTGCACTAAAATTGTTTTCATTTGGTTATTAAATAATGAAAATTACTTCATCTAGAGAGTAGAAAGGTGAAGCTTAACTAGGGAGCTCTTAAATTCCATTTAGTTATCAGGAGAAATTTCCAATAGTCTGACTTACATAAAATATATCAGACTGTATACACAGTGCAGTTA
>JAAGNO010011963.1:19343-42120 GCA_033439905.1 Ceryle rudis
CTTCAGGTAGCTGTAGAGAGTGATGAGGTCCCCCCTGAGTCTCCTCTTCTCCAGGCTGAACAAGCCCAGCTCCCTCAACCTCTCCTCATCAGACTTTCCCTCCAGTCCCTTCCCCCGCCTTGTTGCTCTCCTCTGGCCCCACTCCAGCACCTCTGTATCCTTCTGGAAGTGAGGGGCCCAGAGCTGCACCCAGTACTTGGGGTGAGGCCTCACCAGGGCCCAGTACAGGGGGAGAATGACATCCCTGCTCCTTCTGGCCACGCTGTTCCTGATACAAGCCAAGATGCCATTGGCCTTCTTGGTCAGCTGTGCACAGTGCTGGCTCCTGTTCATCAGGTAATCAACCAGCACTCCCAGTCCCCTCTCTGCCAGGCCACTCTCCAGCCCCTCATCCCCCAGTCTGTAGCACTGCAGGGGGTTACTGTGGCCAAAGTGCAGGACCCTGCCCTTGGCCTTGTTGAGTCTCCTGTTATTGGCCTCAGCCCATTGACTAAGCCTGTCCAGCTCCCTCTGAAGCATCTCCTGACCCTCCAGCAGATTGACACTGCTCCCCAACTTGGTGTCATCTGCGAATTTACTAACGGTACACTCGATCCCCTCATCCAGGTCATCAGTAAAGATGTTGAACAGAACTGGGCCCAGTACTGATCCCTGGGGGACACCACTGGTCACCGGACACCAACTGGATGCAGCACCTTTCACAACCCCTCTCTGTGCCCGGTCGTCCAGACAGTTTTTGACCCAGCAAAGGGTGGACCTGTCCAAGCCATGGGCTGACAGCTTTTCCAGGAGGATGCTGTGGGACACTGTCAAAGGCTTTGCTGAAGTCTAGGTAGATCACATCCACAACCTTCCCCTGGTCTACCAGACGGGCCACCCAGTCATAGAATGAAATCAAACTGGTCAGGTAGGACCTTCCTTTCCTAAACCCGGGTTGGCTGGGCCTGAGCCCCTGGTTGTCTTGTATGTGCTGATCGATGGCACTCAGGATGATCTGCTCCATAATCTTGCCAGTCACTAAGGTCAGACTGACAGGCTTATAGTTTTCTGGATCCTCCTTCCGGCTGTTCTTGTGGATGGGTGTCACATTGGCCACCCTCCAGTCATCTGGGTCCTTCCCAGTTAGCCAGGACCGGTGATAAAGGATGGAGAACAGCTTAGCCAGATCTTGTGCCACCTCCCTAATCACCTTACGATGAATCCCATCCGGACCCACAGACTTGTTAGGATCTAAGCCACTTGTTTGTGTTAAGGTGAGGAAACAAGGGAACAGATTTATTTTGCAGAAAGAACAGTTGTTAGCTGGGAATTTCTCCTCTATTTCCAGTGCAACCTTTTAAAATTAGTATTTTATTGTTGATTTTCCATTGATGAAATGTAGTTGAGCTGTCTTCCATGTTCTAAAATGCTAGCTGAGTCTCTGGCATGTGGTATGCATATCCTTATTTTATAGATTTAGGCTCTTTTTAAGTTTTTTTTTATTTCTTTCTTAATATAGCCATTATTTTTATGTCAGGAAAAAAATCACAGGATTCTGCTTTGTACATAATATGAGGTACATAATGATTTTTAAATTCTACTTCCAATAAAAAAAAGCTACAGAAGCCCTTCATTGAAGAGTTCTTTATGGTACAGTAGCTTCTCTGTGAGGAGTTTTTCATTAAAACTGACATGATCATTGCTGAGCATTGTCTCTTCTGTAACACTGAATAAACTGTTCTCCATCTCTTCAATTCTTCTGGTTCAAATCCTGTCCCCTAACTGCTCGTATACATTCTGTACTGTCCTGGATAATGTTTTGTCACTCTTTTCTTTGATTCTTCTTTCATTTCCCTTCATCAAAATGTTAAAAACAAAACAAAACCCCACAAAAGCAAACCCCAAATACCTGCTGCCCTTTCTTTCTCAGAAAAAAAAAATTTATTTCAGCTCCTTCAGAGAAATTCTAATCAGTTATCTGTTTAATACAAGGTTGACAACACACTATACCACTGGAATCAGTGATTTCTAGTATTAATAGCTGTGTTCAAAGAGTCAGAAATTAAACCATGGCTAGCAGTATGTTTGCCTGAGATCCCAGAAGCTGAACAAAATGAGAATGAATAACCTTGTGCTAGCTGTAAAAGTATTTCACACTGCAAGATACGATACCTGTTTTGAATGGATTTCTGTTACCTAGATATCAACTGGGAAACAAATCAAATAAACCTAAACTTAGAAATGCTCTGTACTGAACTTTTAGTGTTCATCCTGAGAAACCAATACTTGTGTTGCAAAACACTTTTAAATATGAAACAAATATTTCATTAAGGGTGAACTGACTATGGATAATTTACCAACAGTGATGTAAATTATTTAGACCCTGGGGAATGTGTTTATGCAGCAGAGGATGGGGTACTGCAAGTGATTGCAACAAATCTAAGATAGCCAGGAAACACTGGACCAAATTTTGTCTTTGTTAAGCAAAACTTTTATCGAATTAGTTGGTAAATTAGAAGTTACTGTACAAGTGAACTCTAGGAAGGAAGAAGCTTGGAGTATTTAGTGGCTTAAATTTAAACAGTGAAAGCAAGTACAATAAATTGAAGGAAAAGCAGAAAAAAAATTCCACGCAAAAATTGGAGACAGTGTTCTTGCAGTTACAAAATTCCACCTAAATAATATTCAAATTCAGTTAATTTTTAAGGAGGTAAAAAATAGGAATGACGTGCAGAATGAGTCAGTGCTGGCCAACGGGGAAAGTGGGTGATCCATCCTTGAGGGGAATGAAATTGGTCATGACTCACGTGTCTGAGATGCTGAGCTTCAATTCAGACTCTGATTTTAATAGGGGAAACAATGGCAAGGAGTTGAGCATTTAGGACACAATCTGAAACTTACTGGCCTTGACAAAATCATGCTTATTAATTTAAATGTGTGCGGAATTAGCCTCATGGTAAACAAACTTAAGGACCTGAGAAAAGAAGCATCTGTGAAAGGTAGCCTGTCAGCCTGGTGATGTGCACGTGAACGGGACAGGACCTAGTTTATCAGCTCACTATACGTCTTTCTCACCTCTTGACCATTCAGATCCTTAGTTGCCAGTTATAATGAAGAAAATAAGACATGGCTTGACAAATTAATATTGATGAGGAATTAACTTGCAGGTTTTAACAATTTCTAGTAGGGAGCATAGAGGAGGGTGCCTGAATTCATAATAAAGGTATGGTGTGGAGTATTTCCTGATGGTAATGCTTTTAGACACAGGATCACCACCACCTGCTCTTGAGAAAAGCACTCTGGTTCTAGTGGCTCTCTTACTGGATTTTGAGGACAGTCCAAACTCTTTAAAATTTACTTGTTTTCAAGTTGTCAGTTTTTGCAGCTTTGCACAAGTTCTGCTCAGAAAAATAAAATGGAAAAATTAAAGAAGATACTTGAACTTTAAAAACAAAAATACTTTTCTCCTCATTGCTTCAGATGTAAGTTGTGCAGGACTCCTTTCTTCAACCCAGGAACATCAAGTGGAGAACAAGCTTTCCGTGTCTTACCCTCCTTACCCAGAAACACCTCACTGCCTTTCAAATGCCAGTGCTGTAACCAGTGAAAGGCAGTTCATTTTCTTGTAGTGACTTTTCACAGAGTATGTCTATTAACCACCAGGGAATGAGGAACAGTAAGAAATATCATGAAATAAAAGTGGCAGTTATGTAGGTATGGTTTTGGCTTTTTTCCTTTTTTTTTTTTTTTTGTTTTCCAAAGTCATATTCTGAGTAAAATGGAGACAGCACTTGTGAAATTGTTCCCTAGATTTTCTAATTTATTAGGTGTATGTTACCAGAGAGTTCAAGAATCTAAAAGAAGGGAAAAACCCCAAGTAAAGCATTACTTTTCTATAGGAACTTGTGGATCGGGGAAAAGAACTGCCTTTATTTCTATAGTAGAGCACAGGGAGATGGGGAGTACCTCAAGGCTTTGAGAAACTTTGCAGCAGAGCTAGAACACAAACCCAGCACCTTTAACACGTCTAAATCCATTGTTATTCTACTTCTTTCTATTAAGCGGCTGCCCCAGCCTTACCCATCACCATTTGGTTTTTACATTGAAAATCACATTAAGATACATTACCAATGACATTTATTTCCCCCTCCTAGTTCTTTTTTATTCTGCTTGGCAGATCTCTTGCCTCACAGGTTGTATCTTGTCTGGTTTTTGACAGAATTTGTTCATAAATAAGTCCCTGGGAAATTTTCTTTCTATATAGCCTCTTCCATCAGGGAGAACCTTCCTTCTGCACACTCTACCAATTCACATTAGATGCTGAGCCATGTTAAGTGTTTAGTTGATTGTATCTGTCATACTCATTTGGGGATTTTCAGTTACTCCATTATCTGTTTAATTTAGATTATAAAGCCCATTGAGCAGGAATTATGCATATTCTGCATGTTCCATGTCATTATCTGTAAGATTGGTCATCAACAAATAAAATTAAAAGTGTGCTTGCTAATAATAACTGCAGTTGTTTGCAGTAACCTGACATCAGTAGTTGTTCTTTTTCTAACTGGTCCTCTTTTTTCCCCTTCCCAGGAAACTGGTTTTAAGCTGATATTGCTAATCATGCTATAGTTTAACAAAAGTTACTTATGTAACTAAATTTAACTAGCAAAAAGGAAGGGAAAATGCCATTATTTCTTCTCCAATCAGAATATACCATCAAGTCTATTTACCTTAATCCATGAGTATGAACATCTTATTCCTGACCAGTAACTCTCATTTATGGTGAAAACCCCTGCAAGTGTGTGCTCATCCATGAGCAGGCTGTTCCCTACCTGGCTCACACTCAGACACAACTTGAAAAAAGGCTGCCCCAACTTGGCCACCTCTTACTTTCTCAACCATTGTAAGATCAATCTCTGAAGCATATTTATTTTGCAAACAAAACTGGTATTGCGTCTCTCTCTCTCTGTGCGTTTTAAACCCATTGTGGTGTTCTATGTGATAATGCTTTCTGTTGCTTATGACAATTGTTAATGTTTCATGTAAGTGCTGCATTTATTTGCTTCATGTTATTCTAGATCTTTTCTAAACAGCCGTGCATTGGGTGTGCCTCACTGCCAAACACCAGCGTTCATGGATGGTTAACTAGGCAATGAGCTATTCACCACCCCAGTGTGGAACATACTGTGTTTTTGAAAGGCATAAGAACAGTTGTATTTCTCTCTCATGTAATACAGAATGTAAATTAGATTTATAGTTGGCAATAGCAGAAACAGATTAATTGGTATGGCCGATACAAGCTAAACTTCGCTTAAGCTTTGGGCAAGGACAGAACATGGTGTAATGGTTTTGTTTCCTGACAGAAACCTCCTGTAAATAAATTGGTTTGTTAAGTGTTACTCGTAAATCAAGAGGCTGTGGTGTGTATTATATCTGCACTACAGCCTCTGTGACTCAGACTGGAAGTTGGTTGAAGTGCTTCTTCACCAGTTATCTAAAATCCTACTTTACTCAGGTCAAAGGATTTCTTTGTTAGTCCATTTGATTCTTTCTGCAGTGTGGCTCTAATTTGAATCTTCCTGGGTAATGAAGAAGACTAATAGATGTTTCACTAATCTCTTTATTTCTGAACTGACAGACATATCTGTGATTAACAATGAGTAATGAAGTACATCATTTAAACCGAGAATATGCTTTGTGAGGATGGATACAGATACAGTCATGAGAAGTTCATATGTTTATTCTGGTGAACTTACTGCTTAAAAGGTGAAAATTCATCTAAGAAAATGTATAGCTGAAGATGTATTTAAAAAAAAAAAAAAAGTAAAAGAAATGAAAACAAATTCTAATGCACTGGTGTAGTTGGGATATACTTGAGCTTTGAGAACTTGGTTCCCAACCAAGCAGCCGGGAGAGATCGGTGCAGCTTACAGCGGTCTTGTCCTTGAGAGTAGATCTTCCTACAACAAGCAGAGTACGTGGAAAAAAGCAGGGGCATGGCCAGGCCTTAGTGCAGAGGCAGGTTTACAGAAAGCAGCAATGTGTAGACCCAGGAGCTTCGTCAGTGACATAGGCCACTGACCTGAATTCAGGCTTAAGAGTCAGGCTCAGGATGTTGCGGAACAGAAGCATGAGAGTCCTTCACATACTACATTCCCTGCCCTCTCCAAATGTACAACTTTAAAGTAGCTTGCAGCATGTAATTTTCAAAAAAGAAAGGTTTATTATTATTATTATTTTTAGAAGCACTGTATTGACTTTGCTGCAGGCAGTAGGTAGAAGGATAATGGCACTGTGTCTCAAGATAGGATTGTTAGCATTCAGTTAGAGTAAAAGATTGCTGTTAGCATTCAGCTGGAATAAATGGTTACTACCAAGAGACAGCTATGCTGCAAACTTTTCTGTTTCAGTGTTACTGCATATAGTTGGAAGAAGCTTCCAAAGTCTTGTATTCACTCTTCTGAAAGAGTTATCAGAATATCAGATTTCTACTCTTCTGGGTGAATGAAAAGGGGAAAAAAATAAAAATCTAAAGGTTATAAATAAAAAGCTGTAGAAACTTCAGCAGCCTGAGAAACAATTAGTGCTCTAGATAGTTGTTTTATAATAAACAATCACTTATATGTTGATTAGAGGGAGAAAAAAGATGATGAGAGGTTAAAGGAGAGATGTTTGCTTGTGACTTTTGAAAGTAATACCAAATGCAATTGGCCACCTACAGATAGCATTCATTAATACCAAATTTTATTTAATATTGGAACAGCAGGAATTTACTGATTTTTTTTTTTTTTTTGAAAATGAACCATTTAACTCCTTTCACAGAACACCTTTCTTTCTAAATCTGCTGTGAATTTAAGAAAAATATAGGTCTTGTAGTCGTAAAAGGAAAAGGGGGAGAAATAGTAGTCTAACAAAAAATAAACAAGGTAATGTTAAAATAAGACATACCATCAGGAGGCTAGACAGTCACTTGCTGTTGTCTCATTTACTGGGAATGATGGCTTCTAAAGATTTCAGTGAACACACAAAACGTAATCAGCTTTAAACATGCAGATAGAATGTGTGGTCCTTTTCAAACTGAATTCTTTAACCTCTGAACAGGTACACCTTCAGCTCAGCTTCTAGCACAAGTTTCAACACCAGAGAGGGTCAGAACGAGGGGAACTGGCTACTGAGAGTGGTAGTCTGCTGGAGGGGGTGGTGGCTCTCTACCTGACTTTGTGTGCTTAGAATGAACCTGACTTTTCCAGTAATATAACCTGCCCAAACAGCCAGTGTCCAGCTCCTGCCCATGTCCTTCTGGTGCTGCTGGTGGTGTAGGGCAGACACAGACCCAGAGCTGGAGGGTGGCTTCTCCCAGGAGCAATGGGCACTGCTCACTAATTTTCCTAGGAGCAAGGACCAGGGTGCTGCTGAAAATTCTTGATACAGTTTTGTCAGCAGGATTTGAATAGTAAAGTCCACAATATCACTTACACGTGTTTTCTATAGCTGTGTTGCTGTCTACTTGTAACCACTCTGAATTTAGGTCCTGCTTCCTCAGCTGTCTCTGTGCAGGCTGTGATCAAAAACCTCATCTGTGTGGAGCCCTGGGAGGAACTGAAAGTAGACTTTTTGGATCATAAGTATACCTGAAAGAACTTCTCAGGCTTGCAGGAGGCAAGATAGGAGAGAATAATGCATGAATTCTTTAATAATTCAATATATAAAAAATTCAATATATGATTTGATTTGACAAGAATTTGTCAAATTTGAGGATTTACCATTACCTTTAAGTGACTTAATTATTCTTTTGAACTCTGCAAGAAAAATAACTGTAAATGGTGTACACAAACACAAGCGTCATACAGAGCTACTCCAGTGCACATGCTCATTTAAACTTTCTTACACAAGATAGTATTTCCTGTTACAGCTGTGTATTTTACTGATATACTTCTAACAGTAACTTTCTGGGTTTCATCATAAGACTGATTTTTTTCTGTATATTAGCTTAAAATTCTTTTCCAACCCAAAAGGTGATTATTTTATTCATTATTTTTTAAATTATTATTTATTTTTTAAAAAAAACCAAACCCCACAACCCAATGAACGTGCTTATAAAGGAGACATAAAGTTATCTGGCAAAGTTCACACAAAGGTTCTTCATTCAACATCCAACATATAGCGTTAGGATGGTAGGCAGAGCTGAAGGAGAAGGCAGAAATTTTAGCTGTTGTCTTGTTCCTGCTCAAAACCAGGTACACTATCTACAAGAAAAGCCAGTGGTTCAAATGCCTTTGTGAATGTGCAAAGTGTGTTACACACTGATTGACTTTTCTAAGAAGGGTGGTTGCCAGTTATTCAGATTTAATTTTAGGCCACCAGAAAAAAAAAAAAACCCTTTTCTTAATCTTCACTGAATAGTTTGAGAGCCCTTTCATCTCCCTGCTGAGGAAACGCTGAGAGAGCTGGGGCTCTTGAAGGAGACTGAGGGGTGACCTCATGAATGGTTATAAAGATGTAAAGGGCAAGTGTCAGGAGGCTGGAGCCAGGCTCTGCTCAGGGATGTCCAGTGACAGGACACGGGGCAACGGGCTGGAACACAAGAGGTTCTATGGAACCATACAGAGAAACCTTTTCATGGTGAGGGTGACAGAGCCTGGAACAGGCTGCCCAGGGAGGGTATGAAGTCACCTTCTCTGGACACATTCCAAACCCACCTGAACACCTTCCCGAGTGAGCTGCTCTAGGTGTGATCCTGCTCTGGCAGGGGGGTCCCTTCCAACCCTTACCATTCAGTGCTTCTGTGAACCGTAATGCAGTTGGTGCACTCATCAATAGGTTTTGAACCCAGCAATCAATATATTGAATACGTCCAAAGTTTTTAGCTAGCTATCGAGGAAAAGAGTTACAGTGTAGAAATGAATAAAGGGTTATGAGTGAACAGTGCTTCACTGAACCACTGCCTTGCAGACTCAAGTACAGGTAGAATTTTTTTTTGCATCTTGAAGGCAACACATAATGCTGCAGATGTGGGCACAAAAACGGTGCACACAAAGGCAAGGTCATACGCAGAGTGAGGACTACAGATCCTGGGATTTTTAGTAAACTGTTCAAATTCAAATGCAGAAGGCCAGATTTTTAATCCAGTGGAATTACTCTGTCAGGAAATGTATTTGGTTCAAGTGTGGATACCTGCGTGGCCGTTGAGAAGGGAGCCAGATGTTCACATTGAACATGGTAACTTTGTGGAAGGCTGTGACACAGCCTTTAAATTGCTCTAACAGAATGACTGGCACTTCTTCCAGTATTTATTTTGTTCCCACTGCTGTTACTGCTGATGTGTTTTACCCCCTGCTGATTTCTGCCTCTTAAGATGGCAAATATAGCTCTGTGTCCGTAAATAGCTGTTATTCCTTGCAAAAATTCATCTCCCGAAAGCAGTCCCATTCTGATGAGTGTTTAAGTGGCAATCTGAGGCCATGTATCGGCACCTGCTAATCCCAGATTCAGTCTACTTCAAAATACACTGTCTTGAGTAATAGTATTTCTATCAATGCATGTTTGAAAACATTTCACAGTCTTTCATAAGGAGAAAATATAGCACCATGAAAATTCCTACAAGGCAAATCTTCATTATATATTGCTCTACTTTCACTCTAACCTTGACCTTCTCAGCTGGCTATTTAATTCAGAATATTAACCCCTCACTACATTCATATATGACCTTTTTGTACAGATTCTCACACAACTGGGAGAAAATGGACTTGAGGCCTTCTGCACACCTTCTTTTTAGGAGCCTACAGTTTGTTTTCAAAGGCAATGCTCACAAGTCTGTGACAATTCCCCTCAACTGTACAAATTTGAAACTAAACTTTTCAACTCTTTTGTCTGTGTTTGCTCCTGAACAAATTCAGATTTTCAGCTGCAGGTGGAGTGCAAGTGGCTTAAATCTACAGCTATAGCTTCTTATCACTGGAGGCTCTTTGCAGAGCCACCAGTGGAGTTGAGACTTGAATAAGTTACGCAGGAGAGTGGGTTTGGGGTTAAGGAGTTGGGTTTTGTGTGTGTTTGGTTTAGGGTTTTATTTGTTTGCTTGCTTTATTTCATTTTACTATTATTATTGGGTTCCTGAAAACCAAGAGGATTTTCTCTTTTGAAGATGTCCAAAAGTTACAATATTTTAGTACCCGTTTGCAGATATTTCTCAGCTGGTTTATGATGCAGTGACTGCAAAATGGGCATTGACCCGCTCCCAGTGTGTGCTGTTGCAGGTGTACCTGTACCAGGTACACTCCTGTGACTACTGACTATTTGAATAAGCTGGCCAAGAAGAACATAAAAAGAAATCAGGTGCCCAGATTTCCTTTTTTACAAGAGAGACAGCTGTTCCCAGTATAGCCACAAAATTAGTTTTTATTTCAGGTAACCCTTCAGATGTATTTGACTTCTTTTTGTGTCTTGAATTATAACAATTGTTGCCCATTTTTTTTTTGGTTTTGCTTTTTTTTCTGGTAAAAATCTCAGAAAGCCCTCACAAAGACACTGCTCAGGTGGGCATGAAAAAACTCACTATTCTTTCTTAATGCCTAGAGAAGTCATCTGCTGGAATCGGTGTCTCTGTGTGGGGACTGACCAGGGTGGTACTGGTATTACTGGATGAAGCAATTAAATAATCAGTCTCTATTTTGATACAAACCCAGACGTCTGTTAAGAGCATAGTTATGATGATTAATAGCAGAACATGACTGAGGAAGTACCATATTTATTTCACCACTGTGAAAGGCCTTTTCCAAAACCAGTTATTTCCCCAGGCCTGCTGTTTGCAACATTACCTTCATAATGTTTTGACATCTGTGTTTTGTTTTTTGGTATTTGTTTTTTTGTAAGGAGTACAATGTACTGTGATTCACTTGCCAACTTGTACTTGCACTGTTGCAAGAAACTCATAGTTGTTAGATTTAAGAAAGGCTATAGCAAATTGTCTCCATTTTAATTTTTGTTCTCCTGGTCTGTATCCTTTATTACCATAAAGTAAGTCACTTGACATAAAGAACATCCAGAACTGAATGATTTATTTTTCTTTAACTCAAGGTGAAGTGTGGCGGTCAGGAGGGCTTAAACATTTTTCTAAAGCAATATCTCTTTAGTAATCATCTTGGACACAAGTTTAACGCAAGAAATATTCCTTTAAGTAGGCAAACAACCGTAAGCACCAAGGAGATTTTTACAGTGACAAAGTTCGGTCCCATTAGTGAGAAAATGAGGACTTGTCTCTGCAGTCAAATCAAATGTGCTGACTGTAGCACTGGCCCCCAGATTTAGTGAAAGACTTTTAAAGCAAGAAAGTTAAAATAAATTTTAAGTAGTTGTAGTATCTCCAGGCAGATTTACCCACTTCAAATAAGATGATTCCATCTTACTTCTCTTCTTAAACAAGAATGGTTTTGAATATTTTTTTTATTTGATTGTGAAATGTTTAAATTTAACCTACCTGTAAGATGGATGAGTCATACAAGCAAGACTGACAGTAAGGTTACTTTCCAATTTGTGATGGCTATGGGTGGTACACGAAGCTTAGACTAACTCCGTTCCATCTGTACCATCACAGAACTGGGAATGATGAATGTATAAGCTAAACTAGAAAGTAGAACCTTACATCATTTTTTAAGTTGTGTTGGTGCAAGGTGCTAGAAAAGTCACCGAAGCTTTTATTTGTTCATAGAAGATTAAAAAAATCCTTAAAGATTGCAGTGTCAAAAGTAAAATAACTGCACCACTCTAGAAGGCAGCAGAGGCAGAAAAGGTGCACGGTACATGGTAGTGAATCGCAGTTCTCATAGGGAGTTAATTAAGTGGTGTGTGTCTACTTAGGCAGATCCTTACTCTTTTTTTAACAGAGGAACTCTATTTTTTTTTCTGTATTTTAAACAGGAAGATTATCTTATATCTGTCTAGAGTAAAATTCTAGAAATTATTTACAGAAGTAATAGACTGGGATATAAATGGCCTCAAACTGCACAGCTGAGTTTTCGTCTGACAGATATATTACTAAATAGGCACGGTCCTGACCAAATAGGATTTATGACTGTGAAGGTCAGCAAACTTTGTAATAGTTTCTCTCTAATTTGGAATTTATTGTGCTTATCTAGGTTTCCCTGACTTCCAGATGGATTATAAAGGGCAGTGTACAGATGTTCTCGCAGATTGTAATGCACATTACCTCTTAGGTTATTCTAATGTAATTAACAGAGGTGTAAAATGATCACAAGATCGGTATCAAAGAGCGCTGATTCCATAATTTCCTTCCTCATCACTTCAAATACAGACTAAGAAGGTACTCTTTAAAAAGACAGCACAAAGAATAAGAGGGTAAAGGTGCGTTGACTTGATGTTTGGGTTTTATAATGTGTTTGCAATTGGTAGCCTTGTTGGAAACCATCAGATTTCTCCCGGGCAGCCACAGCCTCTACTTCAGTTGCCCCAAACAGTTTAGTTAGAGGAAAATGACATCAAATTAATTATCTGTGGCTGGTGCATCTGAATGTGAATTTGCATATCATAGTCCTTCTAAAAGGACTTGTAAGTGGCTGCTTCAGCAAGCAGCGAGCACCCAGATATTTGAACTCAGAGCATTGCTGAGATCTGAGAGCTGCATCTAATTTGCATATTGTTAAATTATGAGATATTTTGTAACCCCATAAAAATTAATCTAGCGTGTCCAGATATTATCTGTTCAGAATCACAATGGATTTGTTACAGACTCTTAGAAAACAGATAAGGAAGTGTGGGATACTCTGCATTGCTTCTCATAGCGAGTTGCTTCCTTACCAGCTGAAACCGTGTTCTGCCACCACCGCCCCTTCTCAGTCAGGAATAGTGAGGATTATTGTCTCGGTTTTGGCTTGGAGAGTCAGGTTTCTTCACAGTAGTTCATAGAGGGCTGGTTTGGATTTCTGCTGAAAGCAGTGTTGCTAACACAGGGATGTTTAGGTATCACTGAGCAGCACTTACAGAGTTCAAGTCTTTTCTGTTTTCACTCCCTCCCCAGTGAGCAGGCTGGGGGTGCATGATAAATTGGGAGGGGACAGAGCTGGGACAGCTGACCCCATCTGACCATGGGGCTGTTCCCAACTGTAGGATGTCATGCTCAGCAGTAAAAGCTGGGGGAAGAAGAGGGAGAAGGGAGACGTTCAGGGTTATTTTGTTTGTTTTACTGCTTTAACCATCAATGCGTGATGGAGCTTGGATTTCTAGGAGGTGGCTGAACACCTTCCTTTCAATTAATCCCTCCTTCTGCTTTGCTTGCACATGTGGCTTTTGCTTTACCTATTAAACTGTCTTTATCTCTACCCACAAGTTTTCTCACTTTTACTCTTCCAGTTGCCCCCTTCCCCCCATCCCTCTGTGAGGGGAGTAAGAAAACATCTTGGTGTGCTGGCTGGGTTTAAACAATGACAGTTATCTAGGTAGCTACATTGTGCAGGTCTTTCTTGGGATTCTGAGTGGAAGTATTTGCTGTTATGTTGGCTTGTGCTGGCAGTGAGTAGGGCAGCTATGATGACTTTGAGCCAGAGAACATACAAGCCATGCTGCAGCTTTTGGGAGCAAGATTTGCTTAGACTTCCAGTGAATGCACTGCACTCAGTGTAGACACCTGAAAACAGAACTTAACCTCCTCAGTGTAACCTAGCAGTCTAGTAAGAGCAGATCAGTGACTTTTTTTCTATAAAAGGATATATATACATATAACAGGGTAAGTTTAAAGACAGGAGCAGTGTGGGAAAAATGATTAAGTTTTAAGATCAGGTCCTATAGAAAAAGTCATGGCCCTCCTGTAAATTCTCAAATCTTTCTTTTACAAACAGGGCAAATAAGGGAGATATTAAAATACCCCATCATATGTTATTCTGGTAGGTCTAACAATTACAAAGTCTTTAACAGTCACACATCAGGTGTGGCACTGGATGACAACATAGCTGTTTTCTCTTATGCATCCGCTTAAAAAACAAACAAACAAACAGAACCACAAACAAAGAAAAAACACACACACACACAAAAACCCCAACCCACAAACAAAAACCAACAATAAAAACAAGAAGAAAATGCTTTTGGACTCTATTGCATTTTGAAACACTGGAATTAGATTCCTTTCAATTAGGAAAAAAACCCAAGACTCCAAATATTTAGCTGGTTATTCAGTTCAAAGGTTTTAGTAAAGAAATGATGAATAAGTAGCATAAAACTAAACAAATTGTCTATCCTCCCAAAGAATGCCTCAGAGAGGTTGCTATTTCACAGCAGTCCAGAAACACCCTTACTAAATAGTCTACAAAGGTCAGAATTAGGTGATCACCTGGAATGAGTTGGGTTGCTCTTGCCTCATGAAACTTACCTCCTTTCAGGTTCATTTTCTGCTTTTTATATAGCCTGCTCCTAAAATGGTCAAAGACACCTTCAGAGACTTAGCAATAGAATGGTATTTGTTTGTAGAAAGTGTCTTTAGAGGGGTTGTCTGTTGCCTTGAGAAGGCTTGAGAAGGGTTTAGTATTTATTAGTCAGTAGCTCTTTTCAGAAGGTTTATTCAATATCCAGGTAAACTTGGGATGGTTTTATAATATTTGAAATCATGAATACAACTTTGCAGCAAATGTCACCATTCCTGCAAATTTTATCATATTACGTATATGTCTTTCTGCCATTTTAATCACAAGAATACACAGCTCTGCAAACCTCTTTAGTTTGCTGAAGTGCAAACTGTAGGGAAATCTACAGAGACTAATGAAAATGGGAAGAATTGGAGCTCCACGTCTGTTTTAGCAATCAGTTTTCATTAAAAATAAACTTTGGCTTCTGCCCAGCGTAAGGTAGATCTCTCTTCACTTACACAGATTTTTCTTGCATATTTTCTCCCTTATTTTATGAAAGAATGGCACCACGGGGATTCAGCAAAATGCTGTATTTAAGGGTTGTGATTCATAAAATGCAAGGCAATTCTGGCATTTGAATTTTATTGATCTATTTTCCAAACACAGTATTTCTTTGTGTGACAGAGGAGTTGTTTGTTCCTAGTGATACAAGAAATTTGCTTCTACTTGATACTGTATTCTGAGTTGCTGGTCTGATTGTAGAACTCACTGAACTACAGCTAAGAAGGAAAACACCATTTGTCATGCAGGTGAAAACTGCAGCTCAGTAATGAAGGCAAGGAAAAAAAAAGAAAAGGAGAGGAGCATTTTTACAAGTAGAGGCAACCTCTACCACCTCTTAAAGCAGCAATAATTCTATGTTTATATGTGCTTGAAAGAACACTTCTTTTGCCCAGTATTTAGCAAATACTCTTCCCAATGTTCAGCAAAGCAGAGAGAAAGGAAGAAGCACGGGTAGAAATGGTGAGCTACAAGTGATGGTATCAAGGAAGTGTAACTTCTGTAGACTACGATAATAAAAATAAAATGCAATAGCTACTTTCCCAATACCGTTTTTCCCAATGGCATAGGAAAAATGTGGGCTTTTGAGCAATGATGTAGTGACTCATTGGGTCACGTGGGCTAGAACATTGCAAGACAGCTCAGGAGTAAACAAAGGCACAACGAATATCAAGGGAGGCTTGGTGTGAAGTGCATGTAGAATGTTAAGTAGATTTGGGAAAGGTTTATTTACATTTAAGAAGCACTAATCCATGATAAACTTCTATCCTATTTTTTATTAAATAGGGGATAGTACATGAAAACACTTAAGTATTATGGTTTGAACTCATCCAAGAGAAACGTCAGAACAAGTTACAGAATAATATCTTGTTATCTAAAGTTTGTGCATTCCATATCTTGTGACTAAAAGATTATTGTCTTTTGGATCCTGCAGACGTTATTTAGGGCACTTGTCCTGTAAGTCCCTCAATGCCAACATGAATCCATTTAACTGTAAAACAGCTCCAGAGAACATGCATTTTATGAAGATAGTAATACCTAGAGTTGCCAGAGAACTTTAATGGTGTTATAATATATTTCTTGATTGTTAATTTTACGATTTTGTAAGGCTTCTGCTAATGCTGCTCTACCAGGACCCTCCTATGTACAAAGAGATTTAGTAACCAACAGACTTTTGTGTCAAGAGTAAATATTTGTTGGTGAATGAATAGGTTGGTAAATATTTGGTGGTGAATGAATATGTTGGCTGTATTCTTTTCATGGTAGGTATCAGTAACAGTGGCAGACAAAATTTGGTATTTCCATAGCACAGCACTGAAGGATGTTCTGAAGTACATAGAAACTCATTTCTTCCTCATTTTCAAAACAAGCTGATTGATAAACTCAGAGTATAAGGAAAAAGCCAAAGAAGTGAAGAGGATAAATGGGCAGAACACAACAATGTGCAGCTCTACAGCTGGGTTTCAGCTGGAAGTAAGTTTCTGACTAAGAAAAAAACAACAACCCCAACCGCATCCTAAAAAGAGTGCTGTGAGAGAGGGGTTAGAATTTCTTAGTAACATTATGTAGGTAGGAGAAATAATGTTATGATTTTAAGGTAATGCCATGCTGCTTCTGCAAGCTAAGACAGTAATTGGATCCATGAGGCAAGAAAACACATAAAAGTCAATCATTTTAGTGGGAAGCTGTTTCACCACCACAGTAAAGCGTAAAATGTATAAATAACAAGAGGAAGAAGGGGAATAAATCATGACATGTTATAACAACACATTCTGTTCTATCTGGGATTAGGGATTATGCTGATGATAATACCTCAATTTCAAAAAACTACATTCTTAACTGGAAAAGCTACACTAGCTAGTGTACAATAGTTGGTACCTTTCCAGGAACAGGAATTCTCCCTGGGAAATGGCCTGACACGAGGCATTTTCCCAGGGCAAAGTACTCTTTAAAATTACTTACTTCTGCCTCAGAAATAAAAGTCAGCAGTGACAGAGCCAAGTGGCTGCTGAAGGCAGTGGCTGAGCAGGTATTAGCAACTGGGAATTTGCCACAATACTCGCTGTTCCACTGTTAGCTGATGTTAACAGGATGCCCAGAACTTTGCCCCAACACATAAATGCAGATCCTGCAGGGAGATTCTAAGACATTGTCATAGCTGGGCATGAACCATCTTAGCCCTCCCAGTAGCTACCTGAACATGAAGAAACAAACTCTTAGATTTTAACCATTTTGTCTTCCTGAATAAGAAAAACTGGGAATTTACCTTGAAAGAGAAACAAAACCAAAAATACTTTCTCATGTTTTTAATGCTTGCCTACTCTTTCTTTTTTTTCTGTTAGCTTTTCCCTAACGATCAAGATAAGAAACTTACTCAGTGTATACTCATTAAATTTAAATGATAAGCCAGAAGTCCACAGAAATGGATTTGCAATTGTAATGTAATTTGCAGCAATGAGAACACTCTCACTTTAAGCGCTATTGGTTATTTATATGAAGCACCTCATCAGAAATTTAAAAAATGACATTGCATTATTTAGTTTATTAACACCTCATGCATATTTTGAACACGAAACACTTGTGATAACTGCTCCAAATGAGATTCATGGACTCAGAATTGTTTGCTAGGGGATAGGATAGAACATTTCAATTGATAGAGGAAATCGCAGGCAGCTTGAGAATGAAAAGAGGAAAAAGTAACTCATTAGAGTTCATAGCAGCTCTTAAGAAAATGATTAAGTTACAGGCTACATGTTGGCTAACTATGCTCATTCAGCAGGAAAAGGGGCAAACATCAAATTTCAAATTTAGAATAAGACTTCAAACCCCAGATTAGGCTGTGGTGGCTTCTTGGACCTTTTATTTGCTGTCATTAGGCACTACATACAGTGGTAGGCAATGCTCTGCCAGGAGGGAGGGGAGGCAGCCAGGCAAACTGCTTTGAAGCTCTGAGAACTGCTTTGGAATTTGATCTGTGATTAGGGATAGGAAAGAGCTGGTCTTTTCTGTGTCCAGGCAGCCTGCATTATAACTGTCTGTCAGGTCTCTCAGTCAGGGGACATAGCCGTATTCACCTCTGTCCAACAAGGAAGACACAGAGCAAGTGCAGAGGTCTAGGAGACATGTTAGACTTCTAAGAAAACCCAAACCCCTCGCCCCTACAATTGGGGCTGACTAAATGAAAAAGTAGGAAATGTTTTCAACCTAAAGATAAAGATGTCCAGTTTTCCAAAGTCACAAGGAGTTAGAAGCTGAAAACATGGAAATGGAGTTTGAGATTTGATGAGAGAAAATTTTAAGACTAAAAAAGTCAAGCATAGAAATGCAGTGTCTTTCAATTTTCCATCACTGCCAATTTTTAAGAACAAATTAGATAAAAATGTTGCGGATGTACATAGCTAGGTATTGCTGAGCCTGCTTTGGGGGAGGAGGGTAGACTATATAACTTAAAGAAATCCCTCCTTCTCTTTTTTAACTATATTGCAAATCTAATTTTGATTTTGTTGTCATTGTTCTGGTCAGCCCAAATGAGGTGAAAAGACCTTGGGGCATTTTCCTGCTTTGCTTTGCTTTATTCTTTATCTAAACAACAAAATGCTTTCTCCTTGTCTTAAAGGAGGCCTGTTGCTAATGAACTGTATCAGAGGTTTGGTATCTACCACCAGAAACATTCTAATATCAAAGGATAACTTTACAGAAAGGGTCATGAAAATGTGTATTTGTTCAAACTCATAGAGTTTTCAAATGCATGCCCTGAACAGGTTATATATTGTATGAAGATGTAGATGGTTTGAAAGGAGACAATTAGTATTGGCAAAGACCCTCTTTCTCCCAGATGGATGGTGATATTTATGAGGAAATGGGAGTGAAGATGCTTAGGCTTTCTTCTTGCTATGTCTGTTTGCCAGTAAGTGAATTTTAGTGCATATATAACTGCTCTGAAGTTGGCAGCTACAGCTGTCTATCCATATACTCTACCAGCTATGGTCATCTCGGCACTGTGTGGGAGGATGGATGAGTGGGCTAGCAAAAAGCTATCTTTTATGATAATGAAGTGTAACAGCTTGGGAAAATGCCTTTCTGTGAAGCTGTCTGGACTGAAAACAAGCCAGGCACATCAAAGGAACTAAATCCCTGACAAGGGGTTTGAAAAATAGGTCTGGGCACACAGAGGAACAAGAACCTGGCAAACATGGAAGGGAATGAAAGTCTAATGGATAACATCCAAAAAAAAAAATGTTTGAGAATGGACACCTCTTTCTAGAATTCAGATACTGCTTTACCGAATGCTTTCTCTTAGAAGGGTTTCAGAAGGGATTTTTTTTTTCTGTCAACCATGCCTCCTACACAGCTGCCACTTTAACTGTTTATTTCTGGTTTTAATGAATCTCTTTGAAAAATACCTTTTGAGAATTATACTGGTTTTGTATAGTTTGTCACCTGCAAGACAATAAAATCTTTCTTTTCATGTGTTGGGAAAAGTAATAAAGGATAAAAGCTCAGAGTTGGGAAGCTGGTATCTTATTTGTCATTTTCTTTAGGAGACCTCAAAGAGAGAGCAGATATAAGTTGTCAAAGAACTGGTAGGAAGAAGTCCAGAAGCAGCAAGGTACTCTTTGTGAGAAGGTAGCTCTAGTAAAATATCAGAGTTTTGGTCAAGGAGTTGAATTTAGGATCATTTTTGGGCTATACCACAGTGGGTTTTTTCTGTAGAAGTAATGGTTGAATTGCAAATACTCAGATGGTAGCAGTGCTATGAAGGAGAGATTTGAATATGCCTCCTACCTCAAAAAGAAACATTAGAACTTATATATATACTCCCCAAGACTTGGTTTGAAATCTCTGTCTTTTGCTTGTGCTAGTTCTGGGGAAATGAGTAAAAAGAGAACTTGAAAAACATGTTAGAAAACTGGCTTGGTATATTATTTTCAGCAGTTCTGGCTGTGGAGAAGCAACCAGGAAAACTGCATCTTTCTTAATCCAGTATATTTTGCTGAGCTTCCATTTATCTCTGCAAACCCTTTTCTTGCAAGCAGTGTATGGTGTGCTTATGTGTAAGGGCTTAGCATTTAATCAGTTACGGCAACATGATTCAAACCCAGTGTTCTGAGGTTTGAAATCTTTCTTTTTTCTTTAATTATTCTCATTGCTTCTCCCCTGCCCCCCCAAATCAGACCCTATTATTTTCAGCCGATAGTTTTTCATTCATACCCATTCCATTATAAAAGCATCTTCAGCAACTTTTCAGAAATCTCAATTGTAGATATTTTTTGGCAGTGCTTATTAGTGCTAATTTCTCCAGCAGGTCTCTTTCTTCTATCCTGCATCAGTAGTAATTTCTAATACCTGTTACTGGGCACTTGGCCCAAAGCTTCTTTTGGTCACTTTTAGTGACCCGAATCTCACATCTGAAGACAGTGGAAGCTGTGGGACACAGAAGCTATGAGAAATGAAGACAAAATCAGGTAGCTTAGACATAGTCCTCTTAGGCTTTCATCTGTAAAAAGAATTTCAATTTGGTCTCAGAAAAAAAACCCTGCAGTGACTTACCTTTCTGACTATGATCCATTTTGTAGCTGGAGTTCCAGGCAAGGCACCAGCAGAGCTGTGAATACTCTCCTGCCCTCTCTAGGTCACTGGCAGCCCAGTAACTTGTGATTTTCAGTCCCTCTCTAATGGATTCTTACCCAGTTAATTACAAAGGGCCATTTGCTTGGACTACAGCCAGCATGTGAAGCTGTCTGTAAACCACTTTTCTATATGTATCTGAACTTTTTGCTCCCAAAAGGTGAGAACTGTGAAGTTTGCTGTTCATCCACAGAGCAGATGGTAGCAGTGCCAATTTCTGTAGGACCAATTTGCATGAACCCTGACATAGAGGATCAGTCTTTTGGAATGAAAGGTTAATTAAATGTCTTATGCTTTTGAGTCCTACTTTTTGCAGCAATAGTGCTGATTTAATCTCACAGCAAATTCAGATAAAGCCAACTTGCCTGCAGCAGCACTCACCATGTATCTCCATTATCTTACAGAAGTCCAAGAGTCAGACTCTGCAGTTCAGCTGGACCTATTTTATTCTATTTGCTAGTGAAAAGTAGCCTTCAAGTTTGAAATAATCACCCTGCATGAGGCAACTTTGTGCTGGCAGAGCTACTCTAGAGGCATATCTTGGGTCTGCAAAAAGCCTTTTTGTATATAATTTTTGGTTTGAAAGCAGAGAAGAAAAACATGGTAGAATTGTGTTCAGTTGGATTTACTTACATAATAAGAGAATATTTTGGAGAGAGAAGACTGAGCCGCTACTCCCTACAATTTCTTTTTCATTTGAACATAAGACTGGTTCTCTGAGGCTTCTGACAGGAGTATAATTGTTGGTTAGCAGTGAGTCTTTGAAAGAGCTATGGTAGACTCTCAGCGTACTTCCCTGGGATTGGGAGTATGAGGACACACCTGAGAAATCTGAAATTGGGAATTTAATAAGTATTGTGTTTCTGTACTGCAATAGGGTTTTTTTTTCATCCAGAAAACTTTTTATGTTTCAGAAGTTTCTCACAAAAGTATTTACAACTCCTTTGTACAATGTGTAGAATATTAACTGAGTGTCTTCTTTGCTCTGGCTTAATAGCTAGAAATATCAACCATATTTGCATCTCCTGTACTGCCTCTTCATAATCTTGTTTGCAAATGCAGTTTCTTTTGTGTGAAAGCTGATTAAATGCAAATCTTGATATAGTACTAAGATCTGTATAATCAAAGCATGATTTTGACAAGAAGAAATAGTTTACAAGGGTCAGCTCACACAATCAAGAACGGCATCAATCTAATGCGAGTTTGATGACAGTGCAAGGACTGAATACTTGAATTGATAAAACATAGTTTGGGGAGAGAAAGAGAGTAAATCAGTTAGATGAATTGTTATCACAGTGTTTGTGTATGGCTGTTCCATTCGTAAAATCACTGTAGAGTGTATTTTATGATGTGTATTTAAGCAAATACTTTTTCTTTCGTCTGCAATTTCATATAAGGTTGCCTACATCAAGTTTGGAGAGGTTAGAAAAAAAATAAGCTGTCATGAGTTTGCTACATTAACTTATTTAACAGTTCAAAGCAAGCAATTAATGTGCAATGCACACGGAGTTTTAGATTAATCAATAAGAGAAGTTAAATAGTGAGCAGAATGTTAACTGATGCCAGAATAAGCAATGCGGATATTTCGGTGTGAGTTTGCTGCTACAACACCCAACAATTTCTTCTGGTCCTGCATGTTGAAAATTAACAGAGTAATTAACAATCATATATCAGATTATTAATTTGCATTTACTGTGGCAACTGGTACCATTTAGTTGCATCATTAATCTGTATAATATAAATATAGCCCATTATAATCTGAAAAATCTGGTAATTATATTTACAAGATATAATATTTTTTCCTTTGGGACTTGCATATTTAAATGACTCAGAGGTTTAGACTCCTAATGGCTACCAGAGTTGGAGGTTCAAAAAGAAGCAGCTAAAGAGCAATCCACTAATCCTCCAAACTGGGGAATTAGAAAAAAGTTTGCAAATTCCTATATTCATAATAATAGATCAGATTGCTCTCTGTGCAAAAAATTTGCAGATACATGTGGTCTTCTGGTTTGATTCAAATTAGCCCATGATCAGCTTAAGGCATCTTAGACCATTAGAAAGTGCTCTGTGTGAAGGATGATGGCTCACAGAATCACAGAATGGTAGGGGTTGGAAGGGACCTCGGAGATCGAGTCCAACTCAAGAGCAGGGTCACCTAGGGCATGCCACACAGGAGCAGATCCAGGTGGGGCTGGAAAGTCTCCAGAGCAGGAGCCTCCACCACCTCTCTGGGCAGCCTGGGCCAGGCTCTGGCACTCTCCCAG
>JAAGNO010011965.1:0-18283 GCA_033439905.1 Ceryle rudis
CAGAACGTGGCAGTGAAAGGCTCTTTTGCACAGTTCAAAATCTCTGTCTAGAGACCAAAAATCTTCTCTCTTTTTTTTTTTTTTTTTCCTCACATTCATATGAACAACATGAGGTTTATCTCCATGGCATTCCTGAATACACACCTGCATTTATATCTAGACCCAAACACACCCTGCCATTGCTGCAGCTGAACTTCTACCGTAACAAGTAGGGTCTAATAATTCCATACTTTCTACTGCAAAGAAATTCAATGGATATTCTTTTGTCTTTATCGCAAAAGATCGGTATGCTGCCCTAAAATTATCTTAACACCGTGACAATAACTGGCATTATTTAGCTGTTTGACTGAACATCTGAGCCTGATAGGTCCATACTTCTAAAAATGGGAGGTCCCGCTCTCTCCTCTGTCTCTCCTATTCCTTCATTGCCTCGAGGACAAGAAACACACCATGCTTTGCGGCTGCAAAGCTGCAGCTGCAGTTTTCTGTGTTCCGCAGTTACATTGACCCCTCTCAGGTTCAGAAGTCATAAGATTGTTCTTAAAATCATTAGAATCATAGAATAGAATCATTTCAGTTGGAAGAGAGCTTTCAGATCATCAAGTCCAACTGTTAATCTAGCACTTCCAGGTCACCACTAACCCATGTCCCTCAGCACCACAGCTCCACAGCTTTGAAACCCCTCCAGGGATCACGGGGACTCCACCACTGACCTGGGACAGCTCTGGACAACCATTCTGGGGAATAAATTGTTCATATCATCCAACTTAAACTTCCCTGGTGCAACTCGAGGTTATTTCTTCTTGTCCTGTCACTTTTTCTTTGGGAGAAAAGACCAACTCTGCCAAAAAAAGACACAACCTCCTGTCAGGGAGCTGTTGAGGGACAAGGTCTCCCACAAGCCTCCTTCTCTCCAGGTTCAGCAAGCCCAGGTCCCTCAGCCACTCCTCACCAGACTTGTGCTCCAGACCCTTCACCATTAGCATTTTTATCAAGAAAAAGTCAAGACTTTGGACTTTTATAGTAACCTTTTTGAGACTTACTTGGCAATTACGCAAGCTAGGAATATGCTTCTGGCTCCCAATGAAATCTGAGGTTTTCCCCAAATCACCAGATTCCAAGAGTTGGAATTTTCTCAGAAAAGAACAAAAAGAAACACAAAATATTTCAGAACTTCTTTTTAGGAGTGAGCAGTTGTGTTTATTGCATGGTTGCTTTGTTGTCTCTGATCTGTTTTGAGTCCTGAATGTTTGAAGTGCTTAAACCCTTGCTTATCTTGGAACATATGGTACCACTGACTTCTTTGGGAATGCTGATGGACTCACAAAGTTACGCACATGCTTAGAAATGCTTTGTTGGAACAAAGATAAAAGAAAAAATATGGAGCATAAATTCTACTCTCTGAAAAAGACAGAACCATCCGCTCCGTGCCACCCACATGTGCATTGAAACTAAAACTTTTATTAGCATTTTCCACTTTCTGTTCTCTTTTCCCCCTGCCAAATTTCAGGAACATTTTCCTTCTGCCTTTGTCCCATTTTGTGCCTACTTTCTAATTTGCTTATTTCATTATTTTTATTTTTAAAATTCAGGGTTAAATTTCAGGAATTTATTATAGACTTGAGTCCTGACTTCAGGAACATCCTTCCCACCTTTTCTTACTGAGGCAGCTGAAACAAAAAGTCTCCCAGAAATTATGGTCTCCTTTCAACTGGCTGCAGAAGGGTTTGGATTAGGCCCAATCCTTGATGACAAACCTGTTTCCACTAGCTGCTGAAGTTGCTAAATCAAGATTACTGAACACAGCCACTCCAACTTTCAAAGAATCCCAGGATCATAGAATAGTTTGGGTTGGAAGGTACCTTTAAAGGTCATCTAGTCCAACTTTGCAGTTCAGGATCTCAGGAGCTTGCTCATTTTTCAGTCCTACTTGTGGACAGATTGACTTGGGATGCCTGTAGAATATGCAAAGCAGGAATTTGACACTAAGCCAAATATTATCTTTTCAGGAATATTGTCCTTCCCTTATACAATGACTTGCTGCACCTGCAGACTTTTTTCTCCTTTAACTGCAAGCAATGGAAAGGTCTTTTGGTCAACAATATATTGTTGATAATAAATTTAACAGCACTGTTTACTGCTTGGCAAAAGGTCTGCTTTCTTCCACTCTGACCAGTAACAAGGACTGGGCTGCCTCTTCAGGTGTGTTTACACATGCACCTGGTGAACTCCATCCTTGGTGGCAATGAGCCTCCAGCATTTTCCATGCTGTGTCCTATGTCTTACTACCTCTGTCCTGTGTTGGGACGAAAGGATGGAAGAACAGAGGTCTTACACCTCATTGCATCTTCTTCAAAGAGGACTCTGAGCGTATTTGGGCAGGATAAGGAGGCAGAAAGTGTGGCCTCCAGAACTGAGGAAGATATACAACAAGAATGGAAATGAACGAGATTTCTCAGGTATGGAGAAAATTTAATGTGTAAACATAAACTTAGAAGTTGGAAGCTAACCTCTGTGTGGCCAGAGATCTATTTTGCAGTCACAAAGATGGAGAAAGAAGTGAATTATATAGGTCATGATCAGATTAAAGTCTCTGCTGGCTGGCTGCACCTGAGATTATATCAGATGAAAACTCAAATATTAGTGATTTGGGGCATAGTCAGGTTTTTGCCTGCTCACCGAGGACTCACTGATCTAGCTGTGTATAAGCTGGGGGAAAGAACAGTTGTGCTTCTCATGCTCACCAAATGAAACCTGATGGATCTGACAAGGATCCCAAACTTTTGTGTTGTTTCAGCCACAAGACTTGGATGGTTGCACCAAATTTAGTAAATTCATGGAGCCAAGGAATGTTCCCAGGCACTGAACTCCAATTGAATACAGGTAAACTGTTAGAACAACACATGGCTCCGTTTTAATCTTGGTCAACTATCACCTTCCCAAACCATTCCTGGATACTCCTTGGGAATCTGTTTCAGGGACTGAACCCAAAGGCAATTGGGATGTGACTACCATCTTCTGGAGACAGAAGAGCTTAACAAATCTTTCTATACCACGGCCTCGGGGCCAGAAAGCAGACCTTGCATCCTGGTTGTGATTGTCATGACAGAACTACTGTGTCCAGGGGATTCGGGCTTGTGTCCAGCAAAGAAAACAATGGAGCTGATCATAATATAATATTTATAAGTTAATTAAAGGCTGAGCCTTTCTGCCTCTTCTGTTAATCTGATTAAAGCAGGCTGCTGAAATTGGTGGCAATAGATGCCAGTGCAGGTGTGACTGTGACGCAGACACATTGGAACAGGCCACTGGGCTGAAGAAAACGTCTCCTTTCCTGTTGCCCTCAGAGCAGTACATTTCTGCCAAACATTGCTGTTCATAAAGCTAAACAAGATCTGAAAACCTCAAGAAAATATCCTTTTGGATAAAGGCAACGTGAAAGACCAAAAGGAAGGAACATTGTGCTTGTGACGAACCATGAAAAACAATAGAACTATTCAGGGTGAATTGCTGGGAGATGAGAGGGGACTATAAAATTGTGAGGGGAAACAAAGAAAAGGGATTGACTGTTACTGGTTTCCTCTAGTGCAAGAACCGGGGGGGGGGTCAAATGAAACCAGCTTGTGGCACAGCCAGTACTTGAGTGAGCTTTGACACTCCTTATCACAAGAATCAGTGGCTGCCTATAACCAGAATGACTCAAAAGGCAGATTTCTCTACAGCTCTTAAACAAACATATTACCTCTAGAAATGAGCTAGTGGAAGCCAAGGTATTATCTCGGAGAAGAGCAATGCGTACTTGCCCTCTTGTTACATCCCTCCCTCTAGGAATCAGCTGATGTCCTAGGCAAGGAGGGTCTTCAAGCTGGCCCAGTTTGGTCAGACATGGATTTGGAGAAAGAGACCTACTCCTGACCTGGTAAATGAAAGTCCAGTCACTGTCTCTGCCTCATTCTTTCCACCCCACCAGACCTGAAGATTCTCACTCAGCCATCCTTCATCCTCCCTTCTCCCTCATTCCCAACCTCAGCATCTCTTCAGCTGACTCCAGATACCGGAAGCAATCTTTAATTTTGCCCTCTACCTCTGTGTGAGTCCTTGGAAAGACATCTGCTGCTGATAAATCATCCTCGCTGCAGCTCAGCATGACACTTTGATCAGGCCCATCACTACTCCTACCCTCATCACTTAGCATCATGAAGGCCTGTCCTTGTTAAGTGCCCTGGAGCACCAAATGCATTGTTCCCAATGTGCACCAGATGCACAGCCTGGCACAATGCTATCTCTGCTCTGGAGATGAAGACATCTGATGACAGACCAAAGCTGAAGCAATCAGGGTGTCCAGAGCCTTCTGAACTGATGGTTTGGGGTGGCTTCCCCAAGAACCCTGCTCGGTTCCCATTCACTCAAGGTCCTCTCCATCTGCAGAAGGGATAAAGTGAATCTTTTCTGCTGAAGAGCACAGGAGACCACAGCAGGGTCTGAGGTATGTGAACAGCAGAATTGGGACCTTGCATGTTTACTGTTGTCCCAGTCTGGATGAAGTTCATCTTGGCAGCCTTCAGGGGAAAGGCTCCTTACTCCATTAGCTCTCCATTGAGCCATCCAGCCTTCCACGCAAGGCTGTTTTATGTGGAAAACGTGACCACTTGTGGCAAACAGTATTTACGATTCGACTTTTTGTTGTTGTTGCTCCGGCCGATGTGGAACTCATTGGCTTTACAGCTCAGGTTTAATCGAGTCTATGAAAAGGGTAAATATAGCAACTCCCTTTTGGAATTTCTTCCTTTTCTTTTCTTTTTTAATTGATTATTTCTTAGAGGTAAAACTTTTAATGCAGTGGCAAAACATCAGGAGTAATTAGATTAAGTGCGGGGGGGGGAGCTGTTGATTTTTTTAATTTTTTTTTTGGAGAGCTATAAACCTGAAATGAAACAAAACTCACTTTATACTTGCAGACAAGCGTGTGTGTGTCTTTATGCATTTCTCTAATACTTGCCAGTTTTGCCTTTTTTTTTTTTTTTTCTTCTTTCAAAGCACTACAAGCAATAACACTGTGGATGATAGAACCCTTTCTGTTTATTCTTGTTTTCTTTCCAATAATGAATAAGCTCGAAGGGCATTATTTTAACTAGGCCCTTGTAATCCTTTAACGGGGGCTTGTTGAAAATAAGACCCAGCACTGCCAGACACCATGCAGCAAAAAGCTGCTTAGTGCCAAACTCCCTGGCACTGGAGAAGCTGGGAACTGGCTGATTTTTCCTCCTGTTCTCTGTTTGAATTTGCACTTTTCTGGGTCCCAAGGAGGGTCGGAGTCCTGGCAACACCTGAAACTTGGTATCCTGTGCTCAAAGAATGACCAGGATGACACTTTGTACCTCTCTTGGTTTAATGTATTACCTCCAGGATGGGCTGAACTTTAAGGGGCTGGAAGCTCTCAGTGCTGCAGGGTTGTTATTATTGTGTGAAATCAATGATGTGGCAATCCCAGCTCCTGTTTGAGAAAGGACAGGTATCCTAGTCCTGATGGTCATGAAGAAAAACTTGAAAGCATGAAGTCTAAAAGCTCTGAAACCTAAAAGCAATTAGGAGAACCTCAAACTTGTTATTAAAGATCATCTTAGGAGGGTTTAAGGCAATCTTGCTATCGTTTTGTTGGAGGAGAGAAAGGAGGATCCCTCCCAGTCTCAAACACAAGACCTGCTCTCGGTTCAGACCTTTACACCCCAACCTGAGGCAGGACACTTTGCTGTTTTGTTTCAGCTCTCCCATAAAGCCACTGCCCCTCTTCTGCCCACGCCAACCAGCATTCTCCAAAAGACATGTCACCCTGAGCCAGGAGTCATTCCTAACAAACTGTATGGATGTGTCTCTCCTGTTTGGGCATATGACTGGAAAGGATGAGGTGTCACAGGACTCAGAAACAGAAGATCCTTACCCCCTTAATTTGCTCATATAACAGCAGCCCAAGCTTTTACAATAAAAAAGAAAAAAGACTCTCCTTTTCCAGACAAATTCACAAGAAATGGAGCTGTTCATGACCCAAAGAAACCAGTAGACAGTGCCCTCAGTGATAGACCCCACAACACTACAGAGGAGCATAAATAGGTCCAGTTTCAACAGGCTTTTCAGAAAGACATGAGAGAATGTCTGTAGGATATATGACACAGGAAGGAATAGATGAACTACCCTCTCTTCTTCTGACCTGTCCTATCAAAAAGGTGCCTGGAACGAAGCTGCAGTCTCTCCCTGTTCCAGCCACCCTCTGTCCCCTTTCTGGTTCTTCACCCTGCCCAGTCTTTCTGTCCATCTAAGAGACCCTCCTGCCCTTCACTACCTCAGACCAATCTTGACTGACTATGGCTTACAGGGTTTGTCTTTGTCAAGGCTGCTGTAGTTCACACTTCCTACTGCCCAGGTCTTCAGGAAGACTTCACCGTGCAGAGCAAATGCTGCTTAAACTCTGCTGCTCAATCCAACCTGTCTGACTATTTCTCTTCTAATTTTACTAACCAAGTACATTACATTAGGAGATGCTTCTCGGTAGGTTGTCTGTAGAAGAAGAGACAAAGATGGCTCTTAAAACAGGAAGTCATTTAGCTCCTTTCTTCCAGGCTGGTATCATGAAGTGTCAAAAAACCTTGAGAATCCTCCCCTGAGACCAGCCCATCATATCTCAAGCAACGAGATTTCAAGAACAGATTATGGTCAGAGAAAAAAAAAGGCTAGCCAGAAATGCACAGAAATGTGAACAGTTGGGCTTCAAGACCCCCTTTCCACCCAAAATCACTTCAAGAAGACCTAAACCACACCATTAGAAAGTCCTTTGCACTTTTCCTGGCTCTGTACAAATGATGGAGTGAGCACAGAACACAGGACCTTCATTCTCACAGGAATCTGTCCCCCACAGCTGAATGGCTCCTGTGTCACCTCCTCATGCTTCACACACTCACTGCTCATTGGAGAAAGGGTTGTCCAGGGCTGGCCCAGGCTGCCCAGGACAGTGGTGGAGTCCCCGTGATCCTTGGAGGGGTTTCCAAGCTGTGGAGATGTGGTGCTGGGGGACATGGTTTAGTGGTGCCCTGGCTGTGCTGGGTTAATAGTTGGATACAATGATCTTCGAGGTCTTTTCCAAACAAAACAGTTCTATGATTCTGATTCTGATTCTGGGTGGTGCTAGCCCAGTGAGCGGTCCCTGTCCCAAGGGCAGGAGTGTCATTAGAGCTCAAGGAGGAAGCACTTGCCTCTGGAGTGGAAAGTAATCTGCTGAGGAGGACAGAGCAAATAATTGCCAGGGTGAGGACATGGCACTTCAGCTCAGCCTGTCTTGTGCAAAAGGAAGGTAGCTCTGGCATTGAGATAATACTGCATTGTCTTGTCATCACTTGTCGTTGCAGCCCAAAGGAGGGGCAGGGACATGAAAGCTCCCTTTGGGCTGAGAAGGGAGAGGGGAAATTGGAGTAAAGCACTCAAAACAGCACACAGATTGTCCAATGACCCTGAAAAGCCAGATGAAGGTTTCTCTTCCAGGCGTTTTAGGCTTTCTACAACTCCTTGCCCCTCTGTTGGGGGAAATATTTATCTCTGCAGCTTCTCTCAGTGCCCTTGTATCCCCTCCTGGTCATATACAAAACATGGCACAACAAAATGTGAAAGGTGGGCTAGAAGATTGTCACAGAATCATAGAACGGTTTGGGTTGGAAAAGACTGTAAAGATCATCTCGTTCCAACCCAGCTCAACAACTCCCACTATACCAGGATGCTCAAAAGCCCCATTCCAACCTGATCTTGAATGCATCCAATGATAGAGCATCCACAGCTTCCCTGGGCAGCCTGTGCCAGTGTCTCACCACCCTCAGAGTGAAGAACTTCTTCCTAGTTTCTAATCTGAATCTCCTCTCTTTCAGTTTAAAGCCATCAACCCCCAGTCCTATCACTACAGGCCCTTGTAGAAAGTCCCTCTCCACTCTTCCCCAAAAGATACCCTACTGCATCCACAGGTTAGCCAGTACAGCTCAGACTAATCTTCTCCAAGGACTGGTCACATTTCAGTAATAAAGAACAAAACAAAACAAAACAATGGATTTTATAATGAAAATAGCGATGTAAGTATCACAATAGTGTAAAAACTGGGAAGAAAGAATGGCAGGGAGTAAGAAAGACCAACTCATCTTTAAATTTCACTGCAGCTTTGGAGTTTCAGTAGAAGTTTTATCAGGATCAAAAAAGTTGCTAAAGAAGTAATGGTCAAATCTATCAAATGGTGACCACCTCGGTTGCTACTTCCTGAAAATTGGTAGAAGGGACCAAATCAAGCAAAAATATTTGAAACATAGAATCACAGAATAGTTTGGGTTGGAAGGGACCTTTCAAGCTCATATAGTTCACACAACCCCTGCAGGGAGCAGGGACATCTGCAACTAGAGCAGGTTGCTCAGACCCCCAATCCACCCTGACCTGGAATGGTTCCAGGGATGGGGCATCGACCACCTCTCTGGGCAGCCTGGGCCAGTGACTCACCACCTTCAGTGTAAAACGTTTTGAGATAGTGTAAAAAGTTTTGAGATTGAGTAAAAAGTCAAATTTTGCCCTTGCCTTTCCACTGCCCTGGTCATGGTCCTGGGTACTGTCCCGGATGGGCAATGAACCCTCCTTCTGGACCTCTAAAACCAGAGGAAAATCATCTCTGAGAGCCGGATGAAGTCCTCAATTAATCACATCAGACAGGTACAACGAGGGCTGTTGAAAAAGCTTTTGCAAAATTGAGATAAGCTCCCCTCGTTGCTTCCTTTCTGCTCGGGACTTCACCAGGGTACTTACATTTTCCATTCACAGCTGAAGAGCCTAGTGGGAAAAATGACAAACTGGAGGAAGTACCTGCATGCACCTGGGAAAAACAAACAGGGCCCAGAGATAAGAGAAAGTAGGAGAACAGAGAGATAAGGAAAAGAACCAAACACTCCTCCCTCCTTTTTTCTTCCTCTCCATTTCCTCCCGGGAGCAGCAGAGTTCACAGCTCTCAGCTCTCCAGCTGGCGCTTCAGGACAGGCTGATGGGCATTAACTTCACAAGGGGCCTCTGTTATTGAAGTCATCAAAGCGAGGTTTTCCACCTCTTCTAAAGACACCAGCTTGAACTCACATGTCCTCATTCACCACTGAAGCTGAGGAGTCCCAGGTCTGTGGGCTTCTTGGGTAGGAGATGCCATGGGAATTTTGAGCATTGAGAACAGATTGGTCCCTCATTCAGCTGACAAATACCCAGACACAGAAAACAAATGAGTTGGAAGCCAGCCCTGGTCTCCAGTGCTGAGATGAAGGACAAGGATGCAAAGGGGTGAGTGGACATCTCTACAGAGAGACGGGCATGTGCTGATACAGGTTGCAAAGGTCCTAGCAGTCATGGCTTAGACAGCTGGGCTTGAAGGTCCAAGGATATGTCCCCAGCACCACCCATACTGCCTTTGCCTACTGGAAATGTCAGCCTGCATCATTCCTCGTCTGAGAGCAGTGCTGTCCCTGTGCTGTGTTAAAGAGCTGGTTTGTTCTGCCCTGGTGCAGAAAACCTTCTGCAGAAGGTTTTAGAAGTGCTTCTAGAAGAAGCACCCTGAAAACCCCAGTGTCTCCTGCACTACTTTTAGAATTATGCCACTTCTAAAGAAGCCCATTAAAGAAGGAAAAAAGGTACAGAAGAAGACTCATCCTTTACCTTTTAGTTGAGATGGTGTTAGGAGGGCTGGGATCCAGCTCACAGAATGTAAACGTAGATGCCTCCATGCAGGTATCAGTGAGTGCTGGTTGACCATCCCTCTTACTATAGACTGAAGGTCTCAGTGGTGGCCAGGACTTGGCAGGGAGATGAGCTGGGCACTTCTAAACCTCCAGAAATGTTCCATCTGGTTGATTCCAAGCCAGAGTGACGAGGTGGATTGGCTCCTCCATCATCCAAATCCGCTCTCCCGCCTCTGCTTGAAAATCATGACCTTTGGGACCAGAAAGCACAATGACAGCAAAATTGGCAAGTCCAGCTGTCTACAGAAAGGAGTGAACTTGGCATCCTTGCACGTCTGGAAGTGGAGCTGTTTATACAGGGGGAGGTGTCAGGAGAGCTGCCATGGATGAGGTCTCAAATCGATCACTCGCATCACCACCGCATGCTAC
The DNA here is from genome assembly GCA_033439905.1 of Ceryle rudis. Lineage (NCBI taxonomy): Eukaryota > Metazoa > Chordata > Aves > Coraciiformes > Cerylidae > Ceryle > Ceryle rudis. The sequence goes on from JAAGNO010011965.1 coordinate 10,161, forward strand.
AGAATAACAAGGGTCCTACTAATGAAGGTGACAGAAATAAAACCACGGCTGCTGATTCACTTCAGAACAAAATGTTTTCCCTTAGCAGTAAGCTGAGAGTCACAGGAACGAACCAAAAAGAACCTTCTCGCTTCTGTGCACGTGTGATTTACTCCGGTTACTAAATATACACTGGTATAAATCTGTCAGAATTAGGAGAGATGGATTTATGATTAAAATGCTGGAGCGGGAATGTGATGATTAGGAAATTTTGCTCTGCTCTGGGTTTTTTGGTTTTTTTTTTTCTTTGTTGGATATTGGACTACTCACATCACTTCATGCTGCCACATTCCAGATCATGCACACACACACACACACACAAACACAGAGTCTCCTTTTTTTTTCCCTCCCCATTTATAAAATGGGCTTACTGGTTCTACCTTTATGCAGATTGCTTTATCTGTGGGGCAAGAAATACCCCCTCAGGCCAAATATCCCTCACTTTTGTTGTGTGCTGGCTGAGGAGATCATTTTCATTCTGCTGATTTTGTTCTAGTTGTCAAAAAACTAAACTAAACTACGCTAAACTAAACTAAGCTAAGCTAAACTAAACTAAACTAAACTAAACTAAAATAAAATAAAATAAAATAAAATAAAATGGATGTTTTCACAGAGCAATATCTTTGCTGTGGCCTAAAGGAGTTCCTTCATATAACTCGAAGCTGCAGAAGATCTTGAAGAGCTCTAAGGACCACAGAAGAGATGCTTAGCCAAACTGGGATAGATCTGATCAGTTTTTTGAACATAGGAGCCTGCTTGAGGTGCCCTGGAATATTCCACTGGCTCTCCCACTGCCTCCAGACAGGAGCATGGCTCTGTCATACAGCTTGCGTGGCTATCTCAGATACGCCTCGGTACTTCAGGTACCCCTGTTCATCTGTATTTAGACAACTGGACCATACCTTGGACTTCATTTGCCGTATTGAAGCTCAGTGTGGTCACTTAACACCAAGTGTCAGATGATGAGGGTGTCAAATGAGAGCTGGGACAGGTGGGAGATGGCAGTCACCTACTGGAGCAGCAGCTATAGCGCCATGGCTCCTGAAATGGTCCCAAGTCCTGATGTATAAGCAGCTGAATTGAGCCCTGGGTGTTCAGCCCTAACCAGACAAAAAAGAGATCTCCAGCATGACGCCTCTTATAGCTGGGTGCTTTAAATGTTTGCTTTGGCTGTAGAGAACTCCTTTGCCTGATCTAAATTCCTGTTATTTTGCTACCAAGGAACACATCTTATCTGCTGAGCGTGGGTTCTCCCTTATAAAAATTATCACACTTTGTGTTGTGTTCAAATATCCACTGGGACAGAGAAAGAAAGTTCAGCTCCTTCAAGAGCTGAAGAGTTCAAGCACATCCCGAGGGTAGAGCCTCTGCAGCATGAACTTCTACCTCGGGTAGACCCTTTGCTGTGCCTCTCAAGCTGACATCAACACATGGTGCTGTAGTGGTGTTGTGGCCTCTTCGCCAAGCGTCCTGATGATTTCAGGTATAGATAAGGAAGTTTGGGGTTTTGTTTTTGCAAGCACTGTGCAAGTTTGTTCCTGTCTCCAACCCCCCAGTCAAAACATTTCATTTTGGAATTCTGTTCAAATAATTTTATTTCAAGACTTGCTCATTTCTTTTACTTTCATTTATTGTTTTTTCACTTCACACCAAAAAGATCTGTTGGGTTTGACCCAAGCTGATGTCATGATATGTTCTGAGTTGGACAGAACTGTAACCTGGGAAAGGGACGGGTCAGAAAGAAGGCAAAAAACATACTCTAAGAAAACCAATCCAAGACCAATTCTGTGCACGTAGCACTGCTCGCAGTACGCTGGGTCTCAGCGCAGTGTCTCACCACCCTCAGAGTGAAGAACTTCTTCCTAGTTTCTAATCTAGGTCTTCCTTCTTCCTAGTTTCTAACCTAGGTCTACCTTCTTCCAGCCTGAGGCCATTACCATTCCTATCACTGCAAGTCCTTGTAAAAAGTCCCTATTAATCTGAGTTGGTCTTCATCAGAGTAGCGGGTCTGCAGTTAAGGAATCTCCCTTTGGAGAGCTATGGGATGTATGTTACCAGCATGGATTAACGTGGGCATGTATTGTTTGAGGTCACAGTAAAACATCTCTGCAGTGGCCAAAACTGTGTTAACCCACAGAAGAGTTGCCCAGGTTGGATGGGGCTCTGAGCAACCTGCTTTAATGGGATGTGTTCCTGACCATGGCAGGGGTGTTGGACCTGGGTGATCTTTAAGATCCTTGTCATGGATTCACACAGGAAACAAGCAGCAAAACTACCCAAGATGTAGATTCATTTCAAACAAAAATTACCCAGCACTCCGAAGAACCAAATTAAATCACCAATTTGGATGTGAAGAGGGAATATAATAATGCACAACTAATTTATAAGTTTTGCAAATATTATTTTAGAAAGATGACCCAAAATGTGCTCACACTCCCTCATAAAAGGGAAAAACTCCCACTCAAGGGTACCCAAAAAGGGACCACTTACACATAAGGGGTGAGGGCTCACTCAAGGATATACACATATATATATCTATCTCCAGAAGCATTCACTCACCAAAGGGAGGAGAGCTCATTCAGTCCCAGGAAGTTTCCTTGGGTGACATCTCGATCCAAAGGGAGAGTCCTTGACTGCAGACCCACTGCTCCGACGAGGACTGGCTCAAATTAGTAGGGACTTTTTACAAGGGCTTGCAGTGATAGGAGTGGTGATGGCCTCAGGCTGGAAGAAGGTAGATCGAGATTAGAAATTAGGAAGTTCTTCACTTTGAAGGTGGTGAGACACTGGCACAGGTTGCCCAGGGAAGTTGTGGATGCTCTATCACTGGATATGTTCAAGACCAAGTTGGATGGGACCTTGAGCAACCTGGTCTAGTGGGAGGTGTCCCTGCCCATGGCAGGGGGCTTGGACTAGATGATCTTTACAGTCCTTTCCAACCCAAAACCATTCTATGATTCTATGAAGAGTAACGAAGGGATGCAGCATTTGACGACCGGCTTTTGCATTTTGCTCTTCCAGGGTCACTTTGGAGAAGGTAGCGGGAGCAAATCTAATCATTCAAGGGGGGTTTTCTTCAAATCAACATCTTTGGTGTGTTTTAAGACCTGAGAACTGCCGTGTTCAAGCAGTGGCCTGCTTCCACTCGATGCAGTGTGTTTCCTCAAGCATCTCTGTCCCTCATTTCCACCTCCCACCTTCTACTTCTGCCCCCACCGTGGAGACATAAATGCAGCTTTACAGCATCCAGCACACTACGCAACCAGAGCAGGCTCTTAATAACAAACAGGCAGCAAGAAATTAATGTTCCCCTCTGCAGATGTATCCTCGAGTAGTTGGCACGGCCACTGCCGTCTGGAGGAGCGCTGACTAGTGAAGAAGCACATATTTTTTTTCTTTTTCCCCCTCTGCTAATAAGACCCCAAACCACAATTGAGCAATGGAGCGATTATGTTCTTTAAGATGAAATTCTGACTCATGAAAAAGACTCTTAAAAAATCACCTTCTTTTTTTTTTTTTTTAATGTTATATTTTTTCCCCTTCCTGTGCTCTGCCAAAAATCTCATGGTGACCTTCTTTATTCTTTCCTGTTCACAGTTAAGTGGAATGACAGCTCAAGGTCAAGCACAGAAAACACTGTGATTTAAAGCTCTGTAGAATAAAGTGGTAAGTTTCAAAAGACCAGGGATGAACGAAATGGAAAGGAATTTCTTTTTCAGATAAGAAACCACAGCTGATCTTTAGTATCAGTGTAACAGAGGGAGAGCACAAAAAAAAAAAAAAAAAAAAAAACCAAACCAAGAACAAAACCAAAGTTTTCATCTTTTCCTCAGAACAGATCTGAAGCTGGACAACAATCCTGCCTTCGACCAGTATGAAACTTTAGTGACATACGGGATTTGGTGCTGAACTTTCAATCTCTGCCTTTAAAATGTTTGAAAACTTTGGTGCACAGCCAGAGGGAGCTGGACTTGCCAGATCAGGTCAAAGTAGTGATTTACTTCAGCTTCAGCAAACCAAGGAATTACATACACAGCATCATATCCTCTCATGATCTCAGAGCACACTGGGCCAAATGAGGGATGCATTGTGCTGGCTTTAACCTGGGCAAAAAGGGGAGGAGAGCCACCATGAGTTCATTGCAGAGGTACAATAAGAAACCTGGGAGAAAATCTTGCTTAAAGGAGATTAAAATTAAGACAGGACGTGGAGAAAAATTGCTGTGGAAGCCTGTGAACAACTTTGTGGTTGGCTAGCATAGAAACTATACTAGATGATCTTCTCCTGACTTCACCCAGCAGCCAATATATGAACCATGGTCATGAGAGGAGTTGTGCAGCCCATCCACAAAACAGCATCATGGAGAACTTACCTTTACTGCATTGGACACACCAGCACCAGGAGAAGAAATGGTCCAGCCTGCTGCTAATGGAAGTATTCCAAGTGTGACTGATAGATGACCTTCATCCACAGTGTCTGGCAGGAGTTATCTGAGAGACTTCTGGGAATACAACAAAAGGCAGGAGAGGTGAAGCAGTTAGACATCTCCTATGTAACAGGACTGTCCACCTTGCATGAAGAAAGTGCTACTGGAGTTTATCTTCAGGAGAGGCCTAAGCTATGTGTGAAGAGAATTGGCAGAGATAAGATCTGTCAATCACGAAATGAACTTGTCCTTCATAACTGGGAACAACAGATTCGCTTGGAATGAAACACTAATGAATGGCTAATAGACAGGAATTAGCAACAGGGCAATCTATGTACAGCACATACCCTTCAGCTGTGGAGAACCTACAGCCTCATGAGATCCTCACACTCACTTGATAGGAGGTTGAACAGACCAGGTCATGTTTAATGTTTGGTGAACTTAATTCCTCCATCATTCAGTCTTAGAAGAATGAAAAAAGTTAAGCTCTGGCAATTTGATGACTGATCTTGTGATTATGAGTCTACCAGATCAAAAGTGTCAATGCTTTGCAGCAGAGTTTGATCAGGCAGTGACAACCAGGGGCTTGAGCAGGTGCCTTGGTGCCCATAAGGCAGCAAGCAACAAGGAACGAACTGAAACTAGGACATCCGCAAACTGACAAAAAGGTAGACCAGGGAGGAAAGGATCTTGCCCTGGTAAAGCTGGAACATCACAACACCCGCAAAATTAACTAATAATAATAGGGCTTGATGACCTACTGAAGTCTCATATTGGAGAGTCAGAAGAAATTTAGGTAGGTGAGCAAAAGCCTGAGGACACCAACAGGATGAAGCCACCAACAGAAAGGAAATAAGATCTGTTCCAGTGAGGTGATGCAAACAGGAGGGGGAAGGTTGGTCTGAAGCTCAGCTCACTGGAGGTCATGCAACACTGAACAGATCATCAGAGACTGAAGGGCAAGAGCTGAAGGGGCTGAAGCTCTTGAGGCCAGGCTGAGAGAGTTGGGGTTGCTCAACCTGGAGAAGAGAAGGTTCTAAAGTATCAGACTTTAGAACAAAATTCCTTTGGCTTTTTAGTTCCTAGCAGTTAGTTCTCCACGCAGGGAAGCTGTTGTTAACAGTTGGGGTTCCAGTGGGTGATACTTAGGAAGTGTACCAGAGTTATATAGGACCAATAAAATTCTTACATGGAGCAAATGACTACTTTGCAGCTTTTCACATCTTCTGCAGCCAACTCGGGGTTCTCTTACTTTCTTAGTGTTTATTTTTTCAACCACCCTTTTGAGACTGCAAGAAAAAGAATAAAAATATGTAAAAATACCAGAGCGAGAGAAAAGAAAGAGGAGGAATATTAATGGAAGGAAAACTACCAAAAATATTAGGTGTTTACAATCAAATGGGGCCTAAACCTCCCAAGCTGCTTCTGGAAATTGCTTGACATTTTTAATAGGGAAATTTGGTGGGGTACAGAGCTTCCAAGTGATGGAGTTATATGACTAGGATGGTTTTGGCCCAGGAGCTCTTTTGAAATGCATCCTGTTTGTTGGATTGGGTGTTTCCACTCTCTGACCAGGTTCTGTGTTCAGTGGGAAGACTTACTGTTGTTGAGAAATAAAAGCTCATTCCCTATGGTAAAGCCTACTTGATGTCAAGAGCTACGAGTTGCTTCCAAGGAACTAAGGACAATTCTCCATCAACCAAAAGAGTACTTGGGTTCCTCATTCCCAGAACAACATTGAGGTGCTGGAGCATGGCCAGAGAAGGGCAACGGAGCTGGGGAAGGGGCTGGAGCACAAGGGGGGGGAGGAGAGGCTGAGGGCCCTGGGCTTGTCCAGCCTGGAGAGAAGGAGGCTCAGGGGAGACCTTCTGGCTCTCGACAACTCCCTGACAGGAGGCTGGAGCCAGGGGGGGTCGGGCTCTGCTCCCAAGGAACAAGTGACAGGACAAGAGGAACCAGCCTCCAGTTGCCCCAGGGGAGGTTGAGGTTGGAGCTGAGGAACAATTTCTTCCCCTTAAGGTTGTCCAGGGCTGTCCCAGGCTGCCCAGGGCAGGGGGGGAGTCCCCGTGATCCCTGGAGGGGTTTCCAAGGCCCCCGTGGAGCTGTGGTGCTGAGAGCCAGGGGTCAGTGGTGCCCTGGCCGTGCTGAGGAAGCGGTTGGACTCAATGCTCTTAAAGGTCTCTTTCAATACAAATGATTCCATGATTCTATGATTTTATTTGAAGAAAACACACTTTGCAGTAGGAGCATTTTTCTTTAGATAAATATTGACTGGACCTGCTGGCTGACATCAGGTTGTTCACCTGATAAGACACTGGCACAGGTCGTCCAGGGACGCTGTGGATGCTCTATCACTGGAAGTGTTCCAGGCCAGGTTGGATGGGACCTTGAGCAACCTGGTCTAGTGTAGATGGAGATGATCTTCAAGGTCCCTTCCAACCCAAACCATTCTGTCATTCTATGATTCTAATGTAGAAGGACAACTCAGGGCTACTTGGTCTCCTCAGGGGACACCCCAGCTCAGGTCCTCACACAGAGGAGCTGCCCTGTCCTCTGTAACAACTTGTCTTTGATCATGGTTTCTAGAGGGAACCTAAAGAATCCTGAATCCAGGACATGTACATCCCCTTCTCTTGCTTAGTCTCTACATCTCCCCTCCAAAGAGTCTCCAACCCTCTGAGGTGGGAAAGAACTTCTTGAGATGAGTCAAGCTCGCAAAATGTAACCCAAAAGGAGATGAAAGAGATTGGGGCTGGGAGGCACAAGCATGTTGTAGCCTAGAGAGTAGAAGCCCCCGTGGCCCCACCCAGTGCCAGCCATGTCCCTATATCCTTAGGGCTGCAGGTTTTTTCCACATACTGTTCAATTTATTATTTGCCAGTTCCAAGTATAGCAAATTCACAGAGTGAGAAAAATCTCATTTTGAGTTGGTTTTGGCTCCTCTCTTGCAGTTGGACTCATTTGGAACAAGGCCTTTGTACTTTATTAGAGCAAATGCCCATGGGTTATTATTTTGCAGAACCATTAGGGAAAGGAACCTGAGGAGAGAAGTGGGTTGAAGGGGGGAGCGGGCAGGAGAAAAAGGTACAAAGCTCCTGAAATTCATCGTTTTCCACCTTGCTGTAAAAACGAATGGCAGAAAGAACCTGAGCTAATAAACACCCACTGAGAACAAGGGGATTTCTGCCCCCCCCCTTTTTTGGCTTAGACCACTGGGTTTTTTTTCGCTTCTTTTTAAACACATGTAAATCATAGAGAAAAATAAATACATAAACTCTATTCAAGCTTACAAATAAATACCTTGGGCCAAATTGCTTTACGAAATAATGTTAATTAAAAAAAAAAGAAAAAAAAAAAGGCTGGTGAAAGTTGTGCATGGATATGGCCAGATCAGACAGACAGACAGATAGACAGACAGGTCTGGACACATCACCTGAGTTTCAGATGTCCTCTTGTGCAAGGTGCTCTACGGCCACCACTCAGCCCACTTCTGGAAATGCCCATATAAGAGGCAGATTAGAAACTATATATTATAAGGGTTCCTTGAAGTCCTGAAAGGCTGCAAGAAGATCTCCCCGGAACCTTCTCCTCTGCAGGCTGAACCCCCCCAGCTCTCCCAGCCTGGCTCCCAGCAGAGGGGTTCCAGCCCTCCCAGCAT
>JAAGNO010011967.1:0-15466 GCA_033439905.1 Ceryle rudis
CCTTTCCTGCAGGGCTGCTCTCAATCTCTTCACTTCCCAGCTTGTATTGATACCAAGGATTGCCCCAACCCAGGCTCAAGACCTTGCACCCAGTCTTGTCTCTCATGACTCTGACATGGGCCCACAGGCCCACTTTTCCATGCTGTCCCGGTGGTTCTGGATGGCATCCCATCCCTCAGTATGCATCACACTGCATCACACATCTTGGTGTCATCTGCAAACTTGCTGAGGGTAGAGTTGATCCTACTGTCTGTGTCACTGATAAAGATATTAAACAGCAGTTGTTCCAGTATGGACCCCTGTGGAACACCACTGTAGTCCAGAATTGTATCTCACGAGGAGGCTATAAACATTTTTTGGTTCTTGTGTTTACATCCCTTGGCCAAACAGAGAGTGGTAGCCCATGAATTTGTAACATGTGACACAAAAGCTGTGTTAAGTATGAATGCAGTGATAGAAATGTTAAGAGTTTTTTCATTGTAGATAGAAATAAGTGGTACTCTGTTTCTTCTTACTGTGGTTATTAATCAACTGTACAAAATTGATTTGATGGTGATCCAAGCCCTGCTTAAATCCTCAGCTCTCAATCTTTTTGTTTAGCCATGGAAAGGTGGCCACAAAGATCATTTCATTTAGTGAAATAAAATACCCCAAAAACTTGAGCATAAGGTGAATGATAAACTAGACTAAATTGTGGCGAAAAAGAGGGAGTAGTGAGGAAGGACAGTGCTCTAGTGTTATACTTCAGTGCCTGTCCTTGCCTCTATCAGGTCTTCCTAGCTCACTTGCTTCCTGTGCTGTCTCATCTCCTTTTGTGAAGTCTTGTCCCTCATCTGTGGTACTTGGTATGAAACCTTCCTGATCATCCTGCTTACTGAAAACTTGATTTAGTTCTAAAAAGCTATTCAAAGTTTGTTTTGTATTTTAGAAGCTTATTCCACTAAAATATCACATTTGATTTTGGGAAGTACACCGAATACTGGAATAATGTACATTTTTATGGAATCTGAGATCTGTGTGCACAAGTGTGGAGGCTCTTAGAGGAAAAGGGGTTTTATTAAACATAGAAGAAAGAACTGACCAGGATGTTCCCAGCTCTGTTCGTATTCTGTAAATGGTATTTTATCAGCAACAAATATGGCATAATTTTCTGAACTCTGTTTACTTTTGTAAACTTGTTTAGATGCTCTGTCTTCACTCAGCATGGGATATAATGGGAGAATTAATTAATCTATCTGCATGACTGTAAGGAGTGGACAGCAGTAAACAGTAAAGTTCTGATGGGAATAGTAGGTCTCAGCCACTCTCATTGACTTGTAAACAAATGCAACAAAATGGCACACAGGCAATCAAACTACGCTGCATTTAAAAACTTGGAATATTCCGCTTTTCTGCGGTGTCCCAGCTGATCCAGGATTGACAGTGTGCGATGGGAGGAGTTCCTCCTTGAATAGTTGTGTATTTGAGATGCAGAGTGAGCATATGTTATGTTCAGCTAACTGTGGGAAATTAAATGTGTTAACGATAAGAATGTGGTAGCTTCCAAGGCACCAGGCTGCTGGCATCACTTAGTCTTTAATTGAAGGTTTATATGAAACCTCTTTTTTTGAGTACCAAAACTTAAGAATACAAAAGAAGGTGATAACCGCGACACACACTGTTGGTATTCAAGAGCACACAGAGTAACTAGGCTGACTTGTCTGCATCATCTATTCCAGTGTTGTATGTTGTATGTTTTCAGAATTACATCTTCCCATTTTCTATCTATGTGGACTTCTTGGTGTTTTCAGTTCAAGTTTGTACAGACTTAAACTTGTTCCCAGAGGTGATCTGGAAGGCACTTTTTTCTTAAAGTGAGGTTATGCATATTATTTTCATGAAGCAGAAAAACAACTTGAAAAGGCTAAGAAGAAATTTTGTTTTCATTAACCTTCAAAATATCAAGACTGTCAGCCCAGGTCTTCTGTGATTATGCTGAAGGACCGAGATATATACTGTTAGCTCCTGAATCTTAAATGAAGCAGCATATGTGTTGAATCTTTAATAAATTCATCTTTTATCCGAAATGTTAGACGCTGAAGTGAAGTGGGTGTTAGCTAAAACAAACAAAAGCAGAGTTTTGAGACACTGTCTGAAAATCCCTTGCTCTGTTATCACATCTCTTTCTATTCGCTGTTGCAGTGTTGCCTTCCCAGTTAACCTCTAGTTGTAGCATGCCCTGGTTAGCTAAGACCCAAGGTCTCAGTGTGGGAAAACTTGCAGGTTAAGAAGTTGGTGTCTAAAGACAGCTGCCCTTCTCTGCACCCTGCCTTTCTTGGCATCCATTGCTATTCATTTTAGGCATGGAAATCATAGTCTCTATTCTGGTTTTGGAAGTTTTTGGGGTTTTCACACCTCATAAGGAACTTGGTAGCAGTAAGGTAGACAGCTAAGTAGCTGGCTCAGGGCTATCACTGTCAGTTTGAGGACTTTTGACTTCAGGAGGTGGTGATGTTTCTCTTCCAAAGAGAGACATTGCATCTGTGAGGCTTGTTTTGAGCACTTGGTGGTTTTCTTCTGATTGCAGTTTGAAACTGCAAGTAGTGTTGTGCAAACAGTCTGGGCTGGTGTCAGGGGTCAGGCTTTCCCTTTTCCCTTGAATAGCCACTATTTCCTTCCATGGAGGTTACAGTGGCTTGTGCTGAGTTTTGTGCAGAGGCTGTCGGTCTAGGAATTTTATCTTTGTGTAAAGGTGTAGAACAGGTAAGGTCCATTTATTCTGTAGCTTTTCTGATTTGCACACTTAACTTGGAAATTAATGGTATCTCCAGTATTTATTCACCAGCTGCTTTGGGATGTTGCATATGCATTCACTTGTGAGTAAAGACATGGATTTCACTAGCAGGTAGTCTGTGTGAAATACTGTTGTGCCACTGCAGAGGTTTTCTGGGTCTGTAATAGTAATCCAGGCTGCAAATGCTCAACCTTTGGCTTCCTTCTCTCACTATTTACCGGAGATGGAACCTTTTGAGGGAAAGAGTTACTGAGGTTCTTATCCCATGTGTTAGCTTGAGATTTTCAGGGATGAGATACAGATTAGCTATTTGATATACTTTAATAGGAAATGGTCTTCTCTTCAACATGAACTATCTATTACAGCAAATTAAAGATCAGTGCAGAGTTCTGCTGTCAGCTTCTTAAGCTTTTTCCTCATCCATCTTCCCATGTCCCCTTCTGATGCTCCTGCTCTCCCTGCCTTTTGTTTCCATAGCCTTTCTTCTGGTTGTCCCTCCTTCTTACCTCTCTTTGCCACATGTGTTTTATTTGGTTTTCTTTGCCAGCTTGGTTGTGTGTTCCTCCTTCTCCTCTCCTTTTCCCCTGAAGTACACTCAGGCAGCTGTCAAAGCTGTTCAAAAGGCAATCTGTCAATTTTTTTTATCATAAAAAACAAGACTGAGATGACAGCCCTGTGGTCGCGGCCATGTAAACACTGGCTGGTGGATCCTGGCAGGCTTCTCGTGCATCTGAGTGTACCTTCATCTTGCCATCATAGCTGGCTCAGAGGCATTGTCCAAGTGGTGGCTTGTCACACTTGCTGTAGACCAGAGAAACAGCATTTTTCATGTCTGTAGTCTGCTGGTGCTCAACTCTGGACTTCAGTTTTTCTCACTAATTATGTAAACAAGAAAAAGGTGGGGTTTTTTGTTATTCCTGTAGACAGGAGAGGAATAATCCTCTTATACTCCATGGAAACTGCATGTATTCAGCATTGTACGAGTTGAAGATGTGGCTCTTTCTAAATCAACCTGGTAAAAAATATAATTGATTTTTTTCCACACACATACTCCATCAGAGCTGATTTGTTTAATGACCAAAACAAACATACATGTGTTACTTTTTTCTTTTTTTTTCCTCCTCTAACTACTCCTTTAGGACTGACCTATCTTTGAAGGTCTATGAGATAATAGAAGTGCCACTTAAACCTGAACTATGGCTGTGTCTATACAAAGCACCACATGGGTGTGCAAGAGCCTAGAGCCCAGGGATCCTGAAATACTGAGGTGCGTCTCAGGACCTGCAGTGCTTTGCAAAATTTTTATGTCTGAGAAGGAAGGAGCAGCCTGGCTGTAGCTCTGATGCACCATTATTTCCCAGATAGAGAGAGAGGGTTAAACCCTGGTTTGCTTTTTTTTTTCCTTGAGATAGTCCGTGTCTGTGCCCATTTTGCTCTTTCCTGTCCACCTTTTCTTCCCACCTAGAACTGAAATGGCAACAGATGTAGTAAACATGTGTAGGGACTAAACCCTTGGGAAGCCAAACCACTCATTAGGACCAGTTATTGCTTATTTAAGTAGTAGTCTGGTGGTGAATTTTTAGGACAAAGATACTTCTTTCAGCACTGTTTTTTGAAATTTTAGCTAAAAGCAAGAACTGGCTCATTCTAGCTTCGTGAGTCTTGTTAGTGAGGGCAGGTGGAGGGATTTGTTGAACTCTGTAGGCTATCTCCCTCCTGCAACTGTGTGTCTGACTGGCAGCTGGAGATGAGGCTGCTGGCTAGGACAGAAAGCTCTAACTTGTTCTTTGCCTGCATGTGAAGGATTTGTATATTGTCTGCTACACTTACACATCAACACTGCTTCACTTCTAAACTTCATTTTATAAAGCATTTTTTACACACAATCTTGTAGAAATGCTGGTTCTGAAGCTTTTCTGGGAGCTGCCAGTTGTGTGCATCCTTCCAAGGTGCTTTGCAGGTTGTATGTAGTATTTTATTGTCTCCATCATGCTGAGTATGACCCTGGGGTGACACCATGGATATTGATAAATAATAGCTTGACTGTCTTACCAGCTTGCAGTTTAGCTTTAGTGTGAACTTGTCATTTGTTATCACCTTTAGTTTTAACATGGAGATTTTTGCTTACTGTCCTAGAATCATTGTGACTATTTGCATTCTTAGGGTGGTGGAAGAGCTCTTTTTTCCCCAGAGTATATTATCTAGTTAAAGCACTAGTTTCATGCACACAGGTGGTTTTTCACACTGTTATTACTAGTGTGGTGCTTTCACTGCTGGGTTAACTTTGTTTGGGGAAGTGGGAAGAAGTGAAAACATGAAGCAGCTTTTACCCCTTGACTTGCACAGTCTAGCCTACAATTGGATACTGCTCATAACTGGGCTCTGGTTTCTGGGACATTCTGTCTGTAATCCTGATAATGTGTGTTCTAGAAAATAAGTGTTTAACTACTCTTGCTAAGTAGTGAGTTGAAAAGTGTTCTGTTACTTGTGTTAATAAATGCATGATTGCTTAATAATTCCTAGAGTTTATAGTGATTTTAATCGTCAGAATGTCTCATAAACAAACTGGACAGTGAAGAGTAAGCCCCAAAATAAATTTAATTTTGTATTTATAAAGAAAAAGATTATCTTACAGTTTCAAGCTCACAACCTGTAAGGCATTTTAAATACATGAAAAGTATTCTTGTGGTTTATTTTTCTAAGCTTTCTTTTTCCATTCCTATTCTTTGCTGCCATTTGTGTTACATGCAGGCAACTGGAGTTATTTCGGATGGGGAGAGCAGCTGAGTACGTAACGATTTGATTTCTTGCAAGTTTTATGATACTGTAGTGATGCAGCATGCTCCAGTACAAGGAAAGTGGAAATATTCATGCATATAGAAAAATCTGTTCCATTGTATTTTCTTTTACTTTCACTGAGTCTTCATATTTGCGTGGATGGATGGCTGCTCATTTTTTCACTGTTTAGCTTTGTTTTGGCCACGTTTTCAACGAGTTGCTTGTGCCTTCTACTGGAGTCTGAGGGTAAGATGGCAGAGTTGGACTGTTCTCTTTTCCTGTAAAGATTATTCTGGTTTCCAAGTTGTATTTGTCTTCTGTTTTGATCTTCATACCCATGTAAGCACAAATCAATGTCTGTAGTAACTGAAAAACACAAGGGAATCTGTAGTGATTGTTTTAAGATGCAAAGATATGCTGCAAGTGATCACAAATTCTAGAAACTGTAAATAGGAGCAAGTCTGAAAGCAGACCACTGTGCACACCAGTGTGACAGAAGGGTTGTAGGTGTTGTAGATACTCAAACTCAGTGAAATAGTGTCATGGCAAAAGTGGTAGGGTTTTGCTTGAATCGGTGCTTACCAGCCTTGGAAAGATAAAGCTCAGGTAGTGCAGCTGTCTGTGATCTGTAGAGCTGATGCCTGCACCTGAGGACTGGTTTGATAACTTTTGCAGAGGCCACAGACTTTTTACTGATTTTTCCAGAAAATGTGCATGAAGCATATTCACTTTCTGGAAGACCTGCAGGTTCCACCAGGCAAGGCTTCTGCTGAAGATACAGTGCATGGTTTCTGCTGCCTGTAGGACCTGTAAAGATTGGTCCATCAGACTTAAAATGAAGATGTCTGTTCCCTGTGTCAAAACCAAGAGCAAAGCTGTTGCTGAGGGGGCATGCAAAGAAAGATCCCTGTGACCACTGCCAGTGGGGAGAAGATTCTGCCTGACGCTTTTTCATTTTAGGCATAATAGAATTTGGAGAGGACACCACAGCCAAGTAACTTAAGTCTAATGTCCAGCTCATGTTACAGTACATCTCGCACATGGACTTGTTCTGCGTTTTATAAGCTTTGTCAGTTTGTCCTTCCACAACATGTTTTGTTCCTTGTTCTCCTGTCTTTCATCAAACCATAAGTCTTTGGGCACCAACCGTATTGACCAACCTCCTTATGCTGTCACTGTTGGATATCTCAGTTGTTTGGGATTATTCTCAGAGGTGCAGTAGGATAACTGAGAATTAACTTTTTATGCTACTAAAACAAAGATTGTTATTCTAAATAGCTTTCTTTTATTCTTTTGTTGTCACGAGGTAGTTTTGCTTTAAAAAGTCCCAGTATTCATGGAGCTCTCCCCGCCCTCTGCTCCATCTGTCCTGTGCTGTCCTCTTTGAAATCCAGGCAGGCTTAGGCCAGTGTTGATGATGTTTACAAGTGAAATCCTTTATCTTGACAATGTGATGAAACATATACTCTTAACTGTAAACCTACAAAAGCAGCTGAGGAGACAGCATGTTGGTGTGGAG
Source organism: Ceryle rudis (assembly GCA_033439905.1). Classification (NCBI taxonomy): domain Eukaryota; kingdom Metazoa; phylum Chordata; class Aves; order Coraciiformes; family Cerylidae; genus Ceryle; species Ceryle rudis. The sequence continues at coordinate 7,071 of JAAGNO010011967.1, forward strand.
CTCGCAGAGGTTTCTTCTGGACTTGGACTGGAAGACATTACTTCAGTTTGTATACTTTCTTCTTTCCTATTGTTACAAAAATAGACAAAAGCTGTGAAAAGCTCAGTGGCTTATCTTGGAGAAGTTGTGGGGATTTTGGGATATGGAACCTTACATGACCCTCCTTCTTCCCAAGTGCCTGAGTGTGCTGCACTTACTGCTTTTGTCGAAGTTTTTGCTCAGGTTTGTGGAGGAGAAGCTTGGGGACTTGACTGCAGATCTCAGTGATTGATGACACATCACTGCTAGAAAAGCAGGAGGCTATTTCAACTGAATGGCAGTTGAGGAGCTCCTGCCATGCATTGGGACCTTAGAACAACAAAAACGCTTCTGAAAGTGTATTTATCTAGCCACCTGTAATTTTTCTGCTGGCTTTCTTTCCTGTCCTGAAGCTTGAAGTAAAAAGAGTTGCCAGAGGTTAAATGTGACTAATGGAGCTGGCATGACAGGACTGTACAAAGTGGTCTTGAAGTCAGTATATTAAAAGCTGTATGTGTTCTGCCTTGCGGCAGTGACGTAATAATTCCTGGAGATGGGAGTGGGGAGGCATAACAGTGTTCTCAGGAGGCGGTTTGTTTCAGAGAAGCTATCTCCTTGCTTGATTTTTTTTTTTTCCCCTCACTCTTTGTAAAATCATACTTTGTGATGTGACTGTCCAACTGGTTTTCTTCTTATGCTGCCTATATGCATGAATATTCAGTTGTTAAACTTGAACAGCATGCTTCTGCCCTGCCCCTTCAGCCTTACCCCCCACTCTACACAGTGGGTCCAGTGAGAGTGGAGCAGTTTTCATTCCTTCAGAGCTCTTTGGTATATGTGGAATTTCTCAAATGGGCATAAGACAATTACTGGCTTTTTTATGTTTATTGCTATGTATCTTTTTATTAACTGATCTTCAGAGTCCAAGGCTAAGCCACAACTTTTCCCTATGGAAGACTGTATCATCATTTTAAAGAAGACAGTGCTTGAGTTTATCACACCATGTGTGTTGTGAGGGATATTTTGCTGAAAGATGTCTGTAATACCTGACCCCTCTTTTTGAAGGGATGCTGCATACCTGAAGCTGTTTCTGCAAGTTCTTGTCAGTCTCTTAAATAAATTTTAAGTGTCAAGTGTATTAATGAATTGGATCACCACCATGTGCAGGCATTTCACGGTAAACTTTCTTGCACAGGTAATGTGTGCTACAAGCTATATGTGGGCCAGGTTTTGGTGCTTTAGTAATCAGGCTGAGCAATGTCTTAATTTGTGAACACCTCTATTTAATAAAGTGAGATTTCTCATAGAGTAGCTGCAAGTCAGCATGAATAAGAGTTTCTGGAGTTGGCCCTTTATTTATGAGTCAGTTGAGAATTTCTTCCTGGTGTTAATGTCTATGGATGCTGTAGGCACATGGTACAGGCATCGGAGAAGAAACATGTTCCTGCCTCATTGATGTTTGTGGTAGCTGGAGCCTTACATCCTTTAAATAAGTCACTGGGGAGGCATTTTGTGTTATGACCTGTAAGGGACTTCCTCATGCTAAACACCAGTAAGAACTTGGAGAAATTCTGGTGCCACCTTTTATAAACATACATGCTGTAAATTTTTCATTAACACTTAGGCTAATCAGCTATTTTTAGATGTTAGAGATACTGTGGTTCACATGGGAAATCTCTATTTAATGATTCGGAGGTGAGATGTGATGACTGGTTAACAAATTCAGATAGTGCTTCTCCAACAAGCTGATCAGGGAATCCAGAAATCTCTGAGCCTGTTGACTGGGCAGGGTTGCTGACTTGGAGAAGCTGTATCCTGCTTCCTGATAACCCTAGTTGTGTACGTCTTCACAAGCTCTGATATTGAATCTATGCCAATATTGGTGAGTTACTGGAGTCACTATTTTTCAGACCCAGATAGTTGTACTATGATTTGTATTTGTTATTATACAGTTGTGGTGAGATACATTGTTTATCCCTAAAGCTGTTTGTCTGGCGTTGTTTTACAAGATTCCCAAACCTGTAACTCAGCTGGGCTGCCTGAATCCCCGACAAGTGCTGCTAATGGTTATGCAGCCACAGCTGGTAGAAAGTTGTATCACATCAGTTACTTAGATTTTTACCTTAAATGTGGATTACATCTGATGGGAAGAAGCAATTAGTCCAGCAGCTACATGAGGCAATAGAATGCTCTTTGAAACAGTTTTTCTGTCCCAGCAAAAGTAATTATTGTGCATTAGACAGTAATGGCTCAAGTGTTCAGCAATGATGTTGCTCAGCTGAGTAACAGCTTGTTACCCTTCTGAGGGTGGTATGTGTCTTGTGATTTACAAATAGATCAGCCTTTGCCTCACAGCCTGAAAGTTTTGTGCTTCTCAGAGGGGTTTGGCATTTTGGCATATCGAATCATTTTTGCATAGCACATCTTGAGTGTTTCTCCTAAGCACTGAACTGTAATAAAATTGATGGATATTGTGCTTTGAATAAAGCAGGATATGATTGCTATTCATTTCTGTTCAATTGAGTAGAGACTGACAAGAACTCAGCAGCATTTAAACTACTAAAAACCAGGAGGCTTAACTCCATTTTCAGTACGGACAATCAAATTGAATTGATTGTACTTAAGAGAGTAGAACAGGGCTTTTTCAAGTGGTTTGCATTTTACAGAGATGTTTTCTGCTGAGGTTGTTTTCTATTCTTCCGTCCACTCCAGGGTGCAGGTAAAATCTTACTTGGTTCAGAAAGAATTTGAAAAGATTACTAAGGACAGATTTTACCTTGGAATGAAAAAAAAAAAGGGGGGGAGGAGGCGGGGGGAATTGAATTGGAGGTGTGGGGAATGCCAGTAGAAGGAAAAGGTGTTCCCTGATGCAGCATTCCATCTTCTTTGAATTTCAGCAATTAAATTCAGGGGGTTTTAAGGATCTGGAATGAAACCAGCATTTTCATTTAATTGTTCAGCTTCATGGTGAGTGTCTGTGAGGGACATGTACCACTGAATAACTTACCAGAGGGGGCTTTTATTTGATTGTCCTTTTCAGACAGTCTTTTAGTGCCAGGGAGAGTGAATAATGGCTGATCCTCATTTTCCTTTGTTTCAAGCACGTTATGGTGCACTGCACTGCCTTAATGGTGTGTTTCACTTCAAGCTTGCAAAGATAACCTTGCATCCTGCACAGCCAGACACAGCCGTACACCAATACTGTATTTTTGATGCTTTTCTTCACCATAACTCTACATTTTACTTTTCTGAAGGGTTACCAAGCAGAAGTGTTTCTGCAGGGAGAGGGACTCACTGGAAAGGAGTCTTTTTGCTTTGTGAAGGTTATCGTTACTGTTGACAGCTAAACTTAAGCTAATGTACCTCTGTGTGTTGAATGTAGCAGTTTTCCCCTATAAGAAGCAGTATAATTGTTTATAAGCAGAGCTGCTCTCCCAGTTGTTATTTTCCTACTGAGTGCCTTTCATTAGTTTCTCTTAAACTAATGCTTTTACAAGAAAAAAAAAGGCACTGGAAAAAATAATATAGAACCCTAGGGCAGTGGTTAAGGGTGCTGAGAAAAGGAGGTAGTATTACAGCTTAAAGGTTCAAAAGTTGCCAGGAAAGAGCTCCTTTCCATGAGGGACTCTTTGGGGCTCTTCTTTTAACCCCAAAATCTAAATGTTAATTTTTGTCAGCAACACAAAATCTGAAATTTTGGGGTAGGTTTTTTTCATATTTTAAAGAAAAGTGTTTTAATCTGCTTATTATGAATGACTACAGAGAAATAAACTCCTGTGGTAGGAAGTGGGAAAGGAGACTATGGAGGCCATCGTTGGAATTCCTCAGTACATACACACTTGAGAGAACTGGAGGTTATAAGCAGCTGCAAAATGGGAGATAAATCCATAGCAGAAATACTGGGTTTTGTCATTCTTTAAAAACTAAATGCACTTCACTGTCCCACCAAGGCAACTTGAGGGAGCTGTGCCCTTAACTGCTTTTGTTTCTTAGCTTTTGAAGATGCTGACAGTACTGTGGATGATCGAGATAGTGACTATCGCAGCGAAACCAGTAACAGCATTCCTCCACCATACCACACGACTGTGCAGCCCAATGCCTCTGTGCACCAGTTCACGGTACCGTCACGCCTGCAGCAGCAAGGGGTCTTGCGGGAATCCTGTGCTGACTCCCTGCAAAATTATGATCCAGATTATCGGGACCACATGACCATCAGGTGGGTGCTGTCTTCTGGGTAGCTTTTCTTCTCCCATTGATTTTCCCATAGCAGACCCTGAAGATGCCATGCCAGCAGGGGAGGGCAGCTCAGAAGCTCCAGAAGGCTTCTGATAGGAAGGTTTTACATGTCTATATGCCAGAGCACTGTGTAATTGGTCATTCTGGTACCATTGCATGGGTGTGCCTCCCAAGCCACTGAAACATGGTTCAGCAGAGTTATCCTATTAGGAGTTTCTTTTCTGGGGGCAGATTTAGTTTCTCTTCTGGATAAGCTCTTGTTCTTCTATTAGCTCTGCCAATTCAGCATATTCAAGAAGAAGTCTGTAACCAATTAGGTGTGTGTGTGGTTTGTTTTTTTTTTTTCTGTTACCACACAGCACTGTTCAATAGTGTGTTTTCTCTTTTGATTTCCTTTGACCTGTATGATAAATAGTTTACTTGCTTTGAATTAGCTTTTTGACCATAAATCTGTAGTTTCACTACTGCTTTTATCATCTTTAGAGAGTAAGCACTGCAGCATTAACTTACTGGGATTGATGGCTGTGAACTAGAGCCAGTTGTGCTGGGAAAGGTAGAAGCTTCACACAACTGCTGTTCCGAATAAAGTATGAGTTAAGTGTAAGGGGAAAGCAGAAGAACTTGGACAGGGCTGGTCATCTTTATAAGAGTGGGCATGTGGAACAGGCCATAACAAAGCTTCTGCCTTTGGTGTGGAAGGAAGAGGCAGTTGCTTAAACACTGTCCCAATTAGAGGTGCAGGGTTTTATATATATTATAACTGGTTTTTTCCTACCTTGTCTCCCTTGGTAAGAATGTTCTTTTTTCCTGAAACCTGAACCTGAATTCAGTTGTCCTCATGGGTGTATGACTGAGGCTAAATTTTACTCTTTTTGCTTTATGATCTTTAATGCTAAAAGATGAAGTTCAATAGTAACATTTAATGTTGTTACTGTTACTGAGATTTCAAGCAGCAGAGGCAAATGTGCCCACAAAATGCATTTACCACAGTGTGACATGTCATTCTTAGCACTCTTTTTCTAGTCTGTTAAATGTCTTATATAAGTAAGTTAGATCTCTTTCCCATGCTGTTCTGTACTGGTGGTTTGCAGTAGTAAAATTGCTGAAGATCTTAAGCATCTGGGGAGGTGAGCTGAAGCTTCTTCTTTCTGGAAGGGCCAAGCTGAACAGCGGTGTTGGGCACTCAGCCTGGGGAAGCCACTGGTGGCTGAGTGTTTCTGAAGTTATGTGACTTCTTGGAGTGGTGTTACAATACAAGTGATCTTCCATGTCTCAGTTGTGCGTGCACTTTTAATAATATCTGGTGGATAAATGTGTTTGTAAGAACTTCCAAAGAAGCACTTAATAGTTTGTATTGTTAAAGAACACCAAGATAACTTTTCTTTTTCCTGATTTCCTGAAGGTATTGATTTGAAACCATCTGGATGAATTAAGTTTGCTTAAAAACTGTAAGCCTTATAATCTGCTCTGGTCTAAAATTACTTTTGCTCCAGGAAGGCAAGTCCTAGATTGTGTTTGATTCCCTCTGAGCATTCCTGTTCCCATATACATTTTCAACATACCCAGCAAGATTTTCTGCTACATATTTAATCTTAAAACATAGAAAATGCAAATAAACTTTCCAAAGAAGCTACGTGGGATTCTCTTTCTTTCCAGAAATGTATTTCTAATGAGAACTGGCTGAAAAGAAGCATGTGGGTAGATCTTAAATATTTTCAAAACACAGTTGCAGCTGAGTATTGCAAAACCAAATTGTGTTCGACTTCTGCTCCTAACAGCTCTAAGTGCTGTGGACCAGGCAACGACCTGATGAAATTGATACTCCTGGCAGACTGCAGTGGGTAATTGCTGAGGAAATTACAGTTTTTAGGAGGCTGTCCTGGGCAGACCTAGAGCAACCAGACAAGATTCTGCTAGAACCTGTCTTGAACTGGGCAAAAAGTTGTTTATGCCAAAATTCTTCTATTGAAACTGGCTGTACTAACACCTGGGTTGATTTTTTTCTTACAAAATTTGAGTTTGGCTAGAAAAAATTTCACCTTCTTTACCATCTGTTACGTGCAATTGTGTTCCTTTAATAGAAGTACGTATATTTTATTCCCACTGCTCTTAAGGAGAAGCATTATTCTTATTTGTCCTTGGGGTGTGTTCTGCTGCCAACAGCCAGTTTGGCTTCAGCAGAGCAGACATCTTCCTCTCAGATTTTATTTTGTTTAAGCATTAACTTTTCTTTGCAATGTTCATAATGTGTAACCATGTGCCTTCCATGTCTCCCTACTCTTGCTCTATTTCCAAGGTGATATGATAGCATAGATTCCACTGAGTGGCAGAACTGACCCAGAGTCCACATCTGAGTCTAGTCAAATGACAAGCTGCCAGCGCTTGCTAGAAAGCAGGAGCTCTCTAGATCTGTCTGATAGGTGGATTGACCTCTTTGCAGCCTGTGTGCCTGTCTCCTTGCTGATGGCTGCTGTGAAGTGGTTTTGATACATTTCAGCTGATACTCGCTCTTTGCCTTGGCTCTATTTCAAATCTGTGGTAGTTTAATGCTGGGCTGATGTTGCCATCTGTTTATCCTCTCAGGTGTTGGACTTCTTGTCATTGCTTTCTTTCTGGTAAAAGGAATGCTTTGTAGAATAGCAGGAGAAACACGGGGGGGGGGGGGGGAGCTCAATTACCCAAGTAATTTCTTTTTATACCTAGATTAGTCAATTGTTGGTTCATCATTTGCAGCTAATGGCTCTTCAGGCATTCATGCAGCTCCCATTGCTTTCAGCTGAGATTTGGAAGGCTTGGTCCAGTAACTATGGTGGACCTGGGAGTCTTAAGAAAATTATTTAAATTACTAGCTTAAAATTGCAAGCAAGAAGTGCAGGAAATGTTCTAAACTGTGTTCAACAGGGTCATTTAAAGTAACAAGTATCTTTCCAATTAGTGTAAGTTAGCTAATAGTGGTGGAAATGGAGCACTAAATGAACAGCAGTGAAAATGCAATGACCTATTTCTCCTTCAGGGCCATTCCATCAGTAACCTGTAGTGGGGTGCCCCAGGCAGCTCTCAGGATGAAGACTTTTGTCTTAGCAGTATCCATACTACACCCATGTGCCCTTTGAACTTTCCCTTCTCTTGCCCAGCTCTTATGGAATCACAGCATGTGTGCCCTCATGCTCCTTAGTTTTCAGCAATGAATGATGTGAGACAAAGCTGTAGTGCTTCTTTCAGATATGCATTTAGATTTTTTTACTTCCACTTTCTAAATAATGTAGGTTGGAAGGAACTCCTCTTGTGCAACTTGGATAAAGAGGAAGCTGTGTTGCTATGAGTCTTTGGGTTGTTGAACAATTGAGATAATCCTTCAGATCAAGGGCTGGTAATTAATCCCAAAACCCCAAGGGTCATTTACTTGGGTTTCTAGGAAGCTTCAGATTGTTTGACTGTGGGACTTATTTAAGTGCATTATCAGTGGAAGTACAGATCCTGAAAAGGATCTGAGGCTTACAATGGGCTAATATCCATCACCAATGTTTTGTATGGCCTTCTGATCCTGTAACAGCTCTGAGGATCTTAATTTTGTGTTGGTAGGGGCCCCCTGAGGTCATTAGCTGCAGTAAGAACCCTCCCAGCACAGAGGACTGGTGGAGTAGGTGGAAGTCCTCATGCTGCTTGTGTGCACAGTTTGCATTTTGTTCCCTGTCCCCAGTGGAGCCCAATGACTCCTGAGTCTTTGCATGCAGTCTCCCCTCCACTCTAGCCACCTTGGGAGAAGGAAAATGCCTGTGTGCTTTTGAATACTGCTAAAACAAAGTCTGCAGCCTTGAGTGACCAAAATGCATGCATAGCATAGTGGAATGGTGTGCGTGGGCACTGTATCTCAGAGTAGTCCCATTACTGTAATAAGTGACTTTTCAGCATGCTTAAAAAAAAGTAACAGCAGAGGACTGGTACAGCAAAGGCTGTGTGCCCTTGCTTGATCACAAAATGCTGTTCTCCTTCAAACAGGCATTTCTAAATTTTGTGCAGCTGTAACCAGTGGAATATCATAACCCATGCTGCTTTTTTTTGACTATTTGCTTGAAATATAATGGTGGTAGATGGTACGGTTTTCAGTTTTGCTCTCTCTGCCTGTTGCTGCTTTTAATATT